>JAWPHD010017878.1:0-42521 GCA_037043455.1 Cyrtodaria siliqua
AGTTAAATGTAGAACGGAGAACTCAAGTTGAATGTAGAACGGAGAACGTAGAACGCAGAGCCAACTTCACACACATATAATAGTTAACACATCTATTATCGGTTTGGAATGTTATTTAACGGCTGATCAACATATTTCAGAATTTTTAGAACCGCGCGAGTATATCCGTTGTATTCAACTCGATTTATAGCTTTGTTATATTTTTAGTTTATTACAGTTGTGTCAATATTTTTTGAAAAATATTATTAGCAACTGTTTCAAAAGAAGGCCGGCCACCTTGTAGCAAAAGTGTTCCAAGTACGATTTGGAAACCGATACTTTGTTGGTATGGCAGTTGAATTGTTAATATAAGTAGAATTCGGAAGACTTTATATTTTTAGTTGAAACCTTGTGGTCTGAGGTGTTTCGGTTACGATTATTCAAAACAAATATTTGTGAATATTATATTTGAATTGTGTAGATTAATATATATTATGTAACAAGGTTTTGACACTAAATGTTAATAATTGGCACGCTGACTATATGCGATGTGAAGATGATAGCGAAGAAAATGAGTTTTGATATATCATAATCATTTTTAACTGAGTTTTGACCCTTTGATTTTTGACTGATAAATATAAATAAATATATTTATATATATATACTTAACGGTTTTTCTAACTCCACACTTTTATTTTTGAAATATCTCTTTTATTTAACGCAACAATTTTATGAATTTTCGTCTGCTATCATTGTACATGATGATAAACATTTTGCCATGAATAAAGTTGACCGTAAACCAGTATATCTACCTGAATCGAGATGCACGTGCATTTCGTGTTTTTTGCCTCTTGTCACATATATAAAAGTGGTACACCTACAGAATTGATACAACTGTATTGTGTTGTAAATTGATCAAAACTTAACAGTTGATCAATTTCCAGTTTTTCCGACATGTAAATTACAACACAATACATTTGTATCAATTCTGTAGGTGTGGAGTTAGAAAAGCCGTTAAGAATTGTATCATATTTACTAGTATCAAATGAAATAGAAAGTGTAGTTTATATATAAACTACACTTTCTATTTTTTTTTATATCAGTAAATAAGATACAATTATTTGAAATAGATTTCAAGAAATATGATTCTTTACAATACCATTGTTCAGCCGCCACGGAGCACGTCATTGTGTGCTATAACGTCGCCTTGAAAACCAACAACAACATTACGTTATCAATGATGAAACATGTTATAAGTAGTAAACATAATTGCTATTTATTTTGATCATTGTATTATTCATGACTTGCGTTAAATGAAACTGTATAGTATTGTTGGAAAAAGATCTTCTGTAGCTGATCGAGTTTGGCATAAATATTCAAAGTACTAAGAAAACAAATAGCAGTCATTTTCCAAAAAGACATTAATTTAATATATACCAGTGTTATTAATTTGTTAACACAAATATTTTTAAGAAAATATGTAAGTATTTAAACTTTAAGAGTGTTATATTTCACTTTTATTTTAACTTTTTTGTTTTTTTTAAATATAATAATATTTAGTTAACATTTTAGTGCTCCGTGCATTTCTGACATCGTCAATTTCGACTAAAAAGCAAGGAAGTGTGCGCCTACTTATTTATATTGATCACGTTTATCCTTGTTCAATATTCATTAAATTTCATCATTGGAACACCATTGACAATACTACTTTAGTTTTGTGTATTTTTGCTATCGAATTTCCTTTCAATTTCAATTTCCAGTCCCGAAATTCAGTTATAAAATAATGATGTCACATTTTGAACTGCTCCCTACATGAGCCTCTCGCCCTCTTAGATCATTCATGGGAACGTAACAAAATATGTTATCGAATTTCTATTTAAATCATTTGATTTCTTGTGAGTTGCGATATCGAAAAAGTTCACGTATTATCTGAAAAACCCTCATATATAAATTATAAACGGAAATATGGTGTGTCTAACTCCTCATCCATTTTAAGATGGATTGTTTTAATATTTGGCACGATGACTATATCTGATTTAGTAGCGAAAGAAAATATTTACGGTTCGATTGTTTTTGTAACTCATGGCTTTTTGATTTTGAAAGTTTTAACATATCGAGAATAAATCATCGTCTCTTTTACTCCTCATTCAGTTTACGTGTTTTGTTTAAATAGTTGTCATGCTCTCAGTTGTTATGAGGTGAAGATGAAAGCGAAAAAGAACGATTTTTTATTTGATCAGTGTTTAAATGACTAATGCCCTTTGAAGTTTCTGACATATATAACATACAGTGGACATTCTTGTATGGCTCACTAAAATATACTGGACTATGGAATTTGCAGCATAAGCAGTGGGTACCTTTTATTTTTACTCGGTATGTATATCAGATGATGTATTGGTAGGTATCAATTATTTTCAACACGTGTCTTTCACTTTGACAAGATGAACGCACCCTACTTGATTCATCAAACGCTTAGGTTCTCGGGTTCTATCAACTGTAACTTAGCGACTGTTGACAAGGTAATTCGTAGCGCTGTTTAAGTACAACATGTTGATTTCCACATCCATGGACAGAAAAGGCTTTAGATTGATATTCTGCTTTGATATGATTGGTTAATATGCTATTGTGTTACTTGATTTAATAGACGTTAATGCAGACGTCATTCATTTGAAAGTTTAAACTGTGTATATCTTATTCACAACCCGTCTACGTGTATTATTTAAAGGAACTAAACCGCCAGATAACGGCAAAAGTACACAATAAAACCGTTTATCAAAACTCTGTCCATGTGTTCAGGTGATATAATTATGTATATGTGCCAATAAAAGTACAGCTTTATTCAGTTTTTTTTTAAAAATCTATAATTGAATATGCGTAACATGAACTTTGGACCAGCATTACGCTTTGGAGCTGCAGCCATTAGCGAGAGCGATATCTATATGTAAGTTTTTTCAGTCTTGAAGAAACTTACTTCTTATATGCGCTTGTTTATGTGGCTGTCCCATGTCTAACTTTGAGCTGGAAATGTCAAACTCCGGTTCGAATATCGAACTCCGAAATGAGAATATCGAACTCCGAGTTGGATTCGAATGTCGAACTCATAGCTGGGAATGTCGAACTCTGTGTTGGGTTTGAATGTCGAACTCAAAACTCGAAATGTTGAACTCCGAGCTGGGTTCAAGTTGGGTTTGAATGTTGAACTCTGTGCTGCCAATGTCGGGTTTGAATGTTGAACTCCGATCTGGCAATGTCGAACTCCGAGCTTGGTTTAAATGTCGAACTCCGAGCTGGTAATGTTGAACTCCGAACTGGGTTCAAATGTCGAATGTCGAACTCCGAGCTGGGAATATAGAACTCCGAGATGGGTTCGAATGTTGAACTCCGTGCTATGAATGTTGAACTCCGAACTGGGTTCAAATGTCGAATGTCCCACTCCGATCTGGGAATGTCGAACTCCAAGTTAGTAATGTTGAACTCCGAGCTGGTTTCAAATGTCGAATGTCGAACTCCGAGCTGGGAATGTCGAACTCCGAGCTTGGTTTGAATGTACTCCGAGCTGTGAATGTCGAACTCCGAGTTGGATTTTAATGTTGAACTCCGAGCTGCGAATGTCGAACTCCGAGTTGAGTTCGAATGTTGAACTCCGAGCTGCGAATGTGGAACTCCGAGTTGAGTTCGAATGTCGAACTCCGAGCTGGCAATGTCGAACTCCATGTTGGGTTTGAATGTTGAACTCCGAGCTGCGAATGTCGAACTCCGAGTTGGGTTCGAATGTTGAACTCCGAGCTGCGAATGTCGAACTCCGAGTTGAGTTCGAATGTTGAACTCCGAGCTGGCAATGTCGAACTCCGTGTTGGGTTTGATTGTTGAACTCCGAGCTGGCAATGTCGAACTCCGAGTTGGGTTCGAATGTTGAACTCCGAGCTGCGAATGTCGAACTCCGTGTTGGGTTCGAATGTTGAACTCCGAGCTGCGAATGTCGAACTCCGAGTTGGGTTCGAATGTTGAACTCCGAGCTGCGAATGTCGAACTCCGAGTTGGATTTGAATGTTGAACTCCGAGCTGCGAATGTCGAACTCCGAGTTAGGTTCGAATGTTGAACTCCGAGTTGCGAATGTCGAACTGAGAGTTGGGTTCGAATGTTGAACTCAGAGCTGCGAATGTCGAAATCCGTGTTGGATTTGAATGTTGAACTCAGAGCTGGCAATGTCGAACTCCGAGTTGGGTTCGAATGTTGAACTCCGAGCTGCGAATGTCGAACTCCGAGTTGGCTTCGAATGTTGAACTCCGAGCTGTGAATGTCGAACTCCGAGTTGGGTTCGAATGTTGAACTCCGAGATGCGAAGCGAATGTTGAACTCCGAGTTGGGGTCGAATGTTGACTTCCCAGCTGCGAATGTGAAACTCCGAGTTGGGTTCGAATGTTGAGCTCCGAGCTGCGAATGTCGAACTCCGAGTTGGATTTGAATGTTGAACTCCGAGCTGGCAATGTCGAACTCCGTGTTGGTTTCGAATATTGGACTCCGAGCTGCGAATGTCGAACTCCGAGTTGGGTTCGAATGTTGAACTCCGAGCTGCGAATGTCGAACTCGTGTTGGGTTCGAATGTTGAACTCCAAGCTGCGAGTGTCGAACTCCGAGTTGGATTTGAATGTTGAACTCCGAGCTGGCAATGTCGAACTCCGAGTTGGGTTCGAATGTTGAACTCCGAGCTGCGAATGTCGGACTCCGAGTTTGGTTCTAATGTTGAACTCAGAGCTGCGAATGTCGAGCTCCGAGTTGGATTTGAATGTTGAACTCCGAGCTGGCAATGTTGAACTCCGAGTTGAGTTCGAATGTCGAACTCCGAGCTGGCAATGTCGAACTCCGTGTTGAGTTCGAATGTTGAACTCCGAGCTGCGAATGTCGAACTCCGAGTTGGGTTCGAATGTTGAACTCAGAGCTGCGAATGTCGAGCTCCGAGTTGGATTTGAATGTTGAACTCCGAGCTGGCAATGTTGAACTCCGAGTTGGGTTCGAATGTTGAACTCCGAGCTGCGAATGTTGAACTCCGAGTTGGGTTCGAATGTTGAACTCAGAGCTGCGAATGTCGAGCTCCGAGTTGGATTTGAATGTTGAAATCCGAGCTGGCAATGTTGAACTCCGAGTTGGGTTCGAATGTTGAACTCCGAGCTGCGAATGTTGAACTCCGAGTTGGGTTCGAATGTTGAACTCTGAGCTTCGAATGTCGAACTCCGAGTTAGGTTCGAATGTTGAACTCCGAGCTGCGAATGTTGAACTCCGAGTTGGATTTGAATGTTGAACTCCGAGCTGCGAATGTCGAACTCCGAGTTGGGTTCCAATGTTGAACTCCGAGCTGCGAATGTCGAACTCCGTGTTGGATTTGAATGTTGAACTCCGAGCTGGCAATGTCGAACTCCGAGTTGGGTTTGAATGTTGAACTCCGAGTTGGCAATGTCGAACTCCAAGTTGGGTTCGAATGTTGAACTCCGAGCTGCGAATGTCGAACTCCGAGTTGAGTTCGAATGTCGAACTCCGAGCTGGCAATGTCGAACTCCGAGTTGGATTCGAATGTTGAACTCCGAGCTGCGAATACCGAACTCCGAGTTAGGTTTGAATGTTGAACTCCGAGCTGGCAATGTCGAAGTCCGAGTTGGGTTCGAATGTTGAACTCCGAGCTGCGAATGTCGAACTCCGAGCTGCGAATGTCGAACTCCGAGTTGGCTTCGAATGTTGAACTCCGAGCTGCGAATGTCGAACTCCGAGTAGGATTTGAATGTTGAACTCCGAGCTGCGAATGTCGAGCTCCGAGTTGGATTTGAATGTTGAACTCCGAGCTGGCAATGTCGAAGTCCGAGTTGGGTTCGAATGTTGAACTCCGAGCTGCGAATGTCGAACTCCGAGTTGGGTTCGAATGTTGAACTCTGAGCTGCGAATGTCGAACTCCGAGTTAGGTTCGAATGTTGAACTCCGAGCTGCGAATGTTGAACTCCGAGTTGGATTTGAATGTTGAACTCCGAGCTGCGAATGTCGAACTCCGAGTTGGGTTCGAATGTTGTACTCCGAGCTGCGAACGTCGAACTCCGAGTTGGGTTCGAATGTTGAACTCCGAGCTGCGAATGTCGAACTCCGAGTTGGGTTCGAATGTTGAACTCCGAGCTGCGAACGTCGAACTCCGAGTTGGGTTCGAATGTTGAACTCCGAGCTGCGAATGTCGAACTCCGAGTTGAGTTCGAATGTCGAACTCCGAGCTGGCAATGTCGAACTCCGTGTTGGGTTTGAATGTTGTACTCCGAGCTGCGAATGTCGAACTCCGAGTTGGGTTCCAATGTTGAACTCCGAGCTGCGAATGTCGAACTCCGTGTTGGATTTGAATGTTGAACTCCGAGCTGGCAATGTCGAACTCCGAGTTGGGTTTGAATGTTGAACTCCGAGCTGGCAATGTCGAACTCCAAGTTGGGTTCGAATGTTGAACTCCGAGCTGCGAATGTCGAACTCCGAGTTGAGTTCGAATGTCGAACTCCGAGCTGGCAATGTCGAACTCCGAGTTGGGTTCGAATGTTGAACTCCGAGCTGCGAATACCGAACTCCGAGTTAGGTTTGAATGTTGAACTCCGAGCTGGCAATGTCGAACTCCGAGTTGGGTTTGAATGTTGAACTCCGAGCTGGCAATGTCGAACTCCAAGTTGGGTTCGAATGTTGAACTCCGAGCTGCGAATGTCGAACTCCGAGTTGAGTTCGAATGTCGAACTCCGAGCTGGCAATGTTGAACTTCGAGTTGGGTTCGAATGTTGAACTCCGAGCTGCGAATACCGAACTCCGAGTTAGGTTTGAATGTTGAACTCCGAGCTGGCAATGTCGAACTCCGAGTTGGGTTTGAATGTTGAACTCCGAGCTGGCAATTTCGAACTCCGAATTGGGTTTGAATGTTGAACTCCGAGCTGCGAATGTCGAACTCCGAGTTGGGTTCGAATGTTGAACTCCGAGCTGCGAATGTCGAACTCCGAGTTGGGTTTGAATGTTGAACTCCGAGCTGGTAATGTCGAACTCCGTGTTTGAGTTCGAATGTTGAACTCCGACCTGCGAATGTCGAACTCCGAATTGGGTTCGAATATTGAACTCCGAGCTGCGAATGTCGAGCTCCGAGTTGGATTTGAATGTTGAACTCCGAGCTGGCAATGTCGAAGTCCGAGTTGGGTTCGAATGTTGAACTCCGAGTGCGAATGTCGAACTCCGAGCTGCGAATGTCGAACTCCGAGTTGGCTTCGAATGTTGAACTCCGAGCTGCGAATGTCGAACTCCGAGTAGGATTTGAATGTTGAACTCCGAGCTGCGAATGTCGAACTCCGAGTTGTGTTCGAATGTCGAACTCCGAGCTGGCAATGTCGAACTCCGTGTTGGGTTTGAATGTTGTACTCCGAGCTGCGAATGTCGAACTCCGAGTTGGGTTCCAATGTTGAACTCCGAGCTGCGAATGTCGAACTCTGTGTTGGATTTGAATGTTGAACTCCGAGCTGGCAATGTCGAACTCCGAGTTGGGTTTGAATGTTGAACTCCGAGCTGGCAATGTCGAACTCCAAGTTGGGTTCGAATGTTGAACTCCGAGCTGGCAATGTCGAACTCCGAGTTGGGTTCGAATGTTGAACTCCGAGCTGCGAATACCGAACTCCGAGTTAGGTTTGAATGTTGAACTCCGAGCTGGCAATGTCGAACTCCGAGTTGGGTTTGAATGTTGAACTCCGAGCTGGCAATGTCGAACTCCGAGTTGGGTTTGAATGTTGAACTCCGAGCTGCGAATGTCGAACTCCGAGTTGGGTTCGAATGTTGAACTCCGAGCTGCGAATGTCGAACTCCGAGTTGGGTTTGAATGTTGAACTCCGAGCTGGCAATGTCGAACTCCGAGTTGGGGTCGAATGTTGAACTCCGAGCTGCGAATGTTGAACTCCAAGCTGGCAATGTTGAACTCCGAGTTGGGTTCGAATGTTGAACTCCGAGCTGCGAATGTTGAACTCCGAGTTGGGTTCGAATGTTGAACTCTGAGCTTCGAATGTCGAACTCCGAGTTAGGTTCGAATGTTGAACTCCGAGCTGCGAATGTTGAACTCCGAGTTGGATTTGAATGTTGAACTCCGAGCTGCGAATGTCGAACTCCGAGTTGGGTTCCAATGTTGAACTCCGAGCTGCGAATGTCGAACTCCGTGTTGGATTTGAATGTTGAACTCCGAGCTGGCAATGTCGAACTCCGAGTTGGGTTTGAATGTTGAACTCCGAGTTGGCAATGTCGAACTCCAAGTTGGGTTCGAATGTTGAACTCCGAGCTGCGAATGTCGAACTCCGAGTTGAGTTCGAATGTCGAACTCCGAGCTGGCAATGTCGAACTCCGAGTTGGATTCGAATGTTGAACTCCGAGCTGCGAATACCGAACTCCGAGTTAGGTTTGAATGTTGAACTCCGAGCTGGCAATGTCGAAGTCCGAGTTGGGTTCGAATGTTGAACTCCGAGCTGCGAATGTCGAACTCCGAGCTGCGAATGTCGAACTCCGAGTTGGCTTCGAATGTTGAACTCCGAGCTGCGAATGTCGAACTCCGAGTAGGATTTGAATGTTGAACTCCGAGCTGCGAATGTCGAGCTCCGAGTTGGATTTGAATGTTGAACTCCGAGCTGGCAATGTCGAAGTCCGAGTTGGGTTCGAATGTTGAACTCCGAGCTGCGAATGTCGAACTCTGAGTTGGGTTCGAATGTTGAACTCTGAGCTGCGAATGTCGAACTCCGAGTTAGGTTCGAATGTTTAACTCCGAGCTGCGAATGTTGAACTCCGAGTTGGATTTGAATGTTGAACTCCGAGCTGCGAATGTCGAACTCCGAGTTGGGTTCGAATGTTGAACTCCGAGCTGCGAACGTCGAACTCCGAGTTGGGTTCGAATGTTGAACTCCGAGCTGCGAATGTCGAACTCCGAGTTGGGTTCGAATGTTGAACTCCGAGCTGCGAACGTCGAACTCCGAGTTGGGTTCGAATGTTGAACTCCGAGCTGCGAATGTCGAACTCCGAGTTGAGTTCGAATGTCGAACTCCGAGCTGGCAATGTCGAACTCCGTGTTCGGTTTGAATGTTGTACTCCGAGCTGCGAATGTCGAACTCCGAGTTGGGTTCCAATGTTGAACTCCGAGCTGCGAATGTCGAACTCCGTGTTGGATTTGAATGTTGAACTCCGAGCTGGCAATGTCGAACTCCGAGTTGGGTTTGAATGTTGAACTCCGAGCTGGCAATGTCGAACTCCAAGTTGGGTTCGAATGTTGAACTCCGAGCTGCGAATGTCGAACTCCGAGTTGAGTTCGAATGTCGAACTCCGAGCTGGCAATGTCGAACTCCGAGTTGGGTTCGAATGTTGAACTCCGAGCTGCGAATACCGAACTCCGAGTTAGGTTTGAATGTTGAACTCCGAGCTGGCAATGTCGAACTCCGAGTTGGGTTTGAATGTTGAACTCCGAGCTGGCAATGTCGAACTCCAAGTTGGGTTCGAATGTTGAACTCCGAGCTGCGAATGTCGAACTCCGAGTTGAGTTCGAATGTCGAACTCCGAGCTGGCAATGTTGAACTCCGAGTTGGGTTCGAATGTTGAACTCCGAGCTGCGAATACCGAACTCCGAGTTAGGTTTGAATGTTGAACTCCGAGCTGGCAATGTCGAACTCCGAGTTGGGTTTGAATGTTGAACTCCGAGCTGGCAATTTCGAACTCCGAATTGGGTTTGAATGTTGAACTCCGAGCTGCGAATGTCGAACTCCGAGTTGGGTTCGAATGTTGAACTCCGAGCTGCGAATGTCGAACTCCGAGTTGGGTTTGAATGTTGAACTCCGAGCTGGTAATGTCGAACTCCGTGTTTGAGTTCGAATGTTGAACTCCGACCTGCGAATGTCGAACTCCGAATTGGGTTCGAATATTGAACTCCGAGCTGCGAATGTCGAGCTCCGAGTTGGATTTGAATGTTGAACTCCGAGCTGGCAATGTCGAAGTCCGAGTTGGGTTCGAATGTTGAACTCCGAGTGCGAATGTCGAACTCCGAGCTGCGAATGTCGAACTCCGAGTTGGCTTCGAATGTTGAACTCCGAGCTGCGAATGTCGAACTCCGAGTAGGATTTGAATGTTGAACTCCGAGCTGCGAATGTCGAACTCCGAGTTGTGTTCGAATGTCGAACTCCGAGCTGGCAATGTCGAACTCCGTGTTGGGTTTGAATGTTGTACTCCGAGCTGCGAATGTCGAACTCCGAGTTGGGTTCCAATGTTGAACTCCGAGCTGCGAATGTCGAACTCTGTGTTGGATTTGAATGTTGAACTCCGAGCTGGCAATGTCGAACTCCGAGTTGGGTTTGAATGTTGAACTCCGAGCTGGCAATGTCGAACTCCAAGTTGGGTTCGAATGTTGAACTCCGAGCTGGCAATGTCGAACTCCGAGTTGGGTTCGAATGTTGAACTCCGAGCTGCGAATACCGAACTCCGAGTTAGGTTTGAATGTTGAACTCCGAGCTGGCAATGTCGAACTCCGAGTTGGGTTTGAATGTTGAACTCCGAGCTGGCAATGTCGAACTCCGAGTTGGGTTTGAATGTTGAACTCCGAGCTGCGAATGTCGAACTCCGAGTTGGGTTCGAATGTTGAACTCCGAGCTGCGAATGTCGAACTCCGAGTTGGGTTTGAATGTTGAACTCCGAGCTGGCAATGTCGAACTCCGAGTTGGGGTCGAATGTTGAACTCCGAGCTGCGAATGTTGAACTCCAAGCTGCGAATGTCGAACTCCGAGTTGGGTTCGAATGTTGAACTCCGAGCTGCGAACGTCGAACTCCGAGTTGGGTTCGAATGTTGAACTCCGAGCTGCGAATGTCGAACTCCGAGTTGAGTTCGAATGTCGAACTCCGAGCTGGCAATGTCGAACTCCGTGTTGGGTTTGAATGTTGTACTCCGAGCTGCGAATGTCGAACTCCGAATTGGGTTCCAATGTTGAACTCCGAGCTGCGAATGTCGAACTCCGTGTTGGATTTGAATGTTGAACTCCGAGCTGGCAATGTCGAACTCCGAGTTGGGTTTGAATGTTGAACTCCGAGCTGGCAATGTCGAACTCCAAGTTGGGTTCGAATGTTGAACTCCGAGCTGCGAATGTCGAACTCCGAGTTGAGTTCGAATGTCGAACTCCGAGCTGGCAATGTCGAACTCCGAGTTGGGTTCGAATGTTGAACTCCGAGCTGCGAATACCGAACTCCGAGTTAGGTTTGAATGTTGAACTCCGAGCTGGCAATGTCGAACTCCGAGTTGGGTTTGAATGTTGAACTCCGAGCTGGCAATGTCGAACTCCGAATTGGGTTTGAATGTTGAACTCCGAGCTGCGAATGTCGAACTCCGAGTTGGGTTCGAATGTTGAACTCCGAGCTGCGAATGTCGAACTCCGAGTTGGGTTTGAATGTTGAACTCCGAGCTGGTAATGTCGAACTCCGTGTTTGAGTTCGAATGTTGAACTCCGACCTGCGAATGTTGAACTCCGAGTTGAGTTCGAATGTCGAACTCCGAGCTGGCAATGTCGAACTCCGTGTTGAGTTCGAATGTTGAACTCCGAGCTGCGAATGTCGAACTCCGAGTTGGGTTCGAATGTTGAACTCAGAGCTGCGAATGTCGAGCTCCGAGTTGGATTTGAATGTTGAACTCCGAGCTGGCAATGTCGAAGTCCGAGTTGGGTTCGAATGTTGAACTCCGAGTGCGAATGTCGAACTCCGAGTTGGCTTCGAATGTTGAACTCCGAGCTGCGAATGTCGAACTCCGAGTAGGATTTGAATGTTGAACTCCGAGCTGCGAATGTCGAACTCCGAGCTGTGTTCGAATGTCGAACTCCGAGCTGGCAATGTCGAACTCCGTGTTGGGTTTGAATGTTGTACTCCGAGCTGCGAATGTCGAACTCCGAGTTGGGTTCCAATGTTGAACTCCGAGCTGCGAATGTCGAACTCCGTGTTGGATTTGAATGTTGAACTCCGAGCTGGCAATGTCGAACTCCGAGTTGGGTTTGAATGTTGAACTCCGAGCTGGCAATGTCGAACTCCGAGTTGGGTTCGAATGTTGAACTCCGAGCTGCGAATGTCGAACTCCGAGTTCGGTTCGAATGTTGAACTCCGAGCTGCGAATGTCGAACTCCGAGTTGGATTTGAATGTTGAACTCCGAGCTGGCAATGTCCAACTCCGAGTTGGATTATAATGTTGAACTCCGAGCTGGCAATGTCGAACTCCGTGTTGGATTCGAATGTTGATCTCCGAGCTGCGAATGTCGAACTCCGAGCTGCGAATGTCGAACTCCGAGTTGGGTTCGAATGTTGAACTCCGAGCTGCGAATGTCGAACTCCGAGTTGGGTTCGAATGTTGAACTCAGAGCTGCGAATGTCGAACTCCGAGTTGGATTTGAATGTTGAACTCCGAGCTGGCAATGTCGAACTCCGAGTTGGATTTGAATGTTGAACTCCGAGCTGGCAATGTCGAACTCCGAGTTCGGTTCGAATGTTGAACTCCGAGCTGCGAATGTCGAATTCCGAGTTGGGTTCGAATGTTGAACTCCGAGTTAAGTTTGAATGTTGAACTCCGAGCTGGATTTGAATGTTGAACTCCGAGCTGGCAATGTCGAACTCCGAGTTGGATTTGAATGTTGAACTCCGAGCTGGCAATGTCCAACTCCGAGTTGGATTATAATGTTGAACTCCGAGCTGGCAATGTCGAACTCCGTGTTGGATTCGAATGTTGATCTCCGAGCTGCGAATGTCGAACTCCGAGCTGGGAATGTCGAACTCCGAGCTGGGTTTGAATGTTGAACTCCGAGCTGGGAATGTTGAACTACGAGTTGGGTTTGAATGTCGAACTCCGAGTTGGCAATGTCGAACTCCGAGTTGGGTTCGAAAGTTGAACTCCGAGCTGCGAATGTCGAACTCCGAGTTGGGTTCGAATGTAGAACTCCGAGCTGCGAATGTCGAACTCCGAGTTAAGTTCGAATGTTGAACTCCGAGCTGCTAACGTCGAACTCCGAGTTGGGTTCTAATGTTGAACTCCGAGCTGCGAATGTTGAACTCCGAGCTGGGTTCGAATGTTGAAATCCGAGCTGCGAATGTCGAACTCCGAGCTGGGTTTGAATGTTGAACTCCGAGCTGGGAATGTTGAACTACGAGTTGGGTTTGAATGTCGAACTCCGAGCTGGCAATGTCGAACTCCGAGTTGGCAAAACTGGGTCACTGTGATCTTGACCTTCAAGGTCATAAATGTGTTACCCCTGTCCATCCGTGCGTGCGCCTGTCCGTCCGAAATTTCATGTCGGCTTCTTAATTTTCGCACAATTATTCCTCATATAAAACAATGGTGCGCAGCGCGCAACGGCCGGGCGGCTATATTCATGGTCAATGTCGCTTGTATGGACATTCGTGTCCGCTCTGTATATTCCACATACATAGACCGATTTTCAAATTACTCATGACACATTTATTCCTCATAACACAAGCGTGCAACCGCCAGGTGGCTACCTTCAATGTCAAGGTCGCACTAAAGCAGGGGCACCCATGTAGTATGGACACATTTGTAGATAATGAACCTTTATGAAAGGGATATGGTAAACGTCGTGCGATTATACCTTTACGACTGTTCTATGTTATTTTTGCATCAAACGCCAAGTTATTTAAACTCTCCCATTTAACGGACCAAATGATGTAAAGTATTTTTATCAATACATGTCGTTAGGTCTGTCATGTCTGCTATCATAAAACAAGAGGCCCAAGAGGGCCTGTGGACGCTCTACTGGCTAATATGGCTAATATGGCTCTTATAACATCAATGAAGCGAGTGACTATCGTCTTAAAGAAGCAAAATACAGCATTTCTAACTAAATCAAGAGCCATAACTCTGCCATTACTGGTCCGATCTGCCTGGTTTTCGAACTTGGCCAGTAGAGATAATAAAAATCAAAAAAAAAAAAAGAAAAGAAAAGAAATATAAAAATAATAAAAGAAAAAAAAGAGTAAAAAATCTGGTTAAGATCAGATGAAAAATGAAGGCCCTATCGCCTTAACAAGGCAATATATAGCATATTTAACGAAATCAAGGTTACCGGTCCGATCTGGCTGGTTTTCGAAATTGTCCGAGCTTTCAGTGATATTAACAATCTGGTAAGGTTTGGTAAAGATCGGATGAAAAATGAAGGCCCTATCATCTTAACAAGGCAAAATATAGCATTTTTAACTAAATCAAGCACCATAACTCCGCTGTTACTGGTCCGATCTGGCTGGTTTTCAAACTTGTCCGACTTTTTATTGATATTAACAATCTGGTAAAGTTTGGTAAAGATCGGATGAAAAATGAAGGCCCTATCATCTTAACAAGGCAAAATATAGCATTTTTTACTAAATCAAGCACCATAACTCCGCTGTTACTGGTCCGATCTAGCTGGTTTTCGAACTTGTCCGAGCTTTCATTGATATTAACGACCTGTTAAAGTTTGTTAAATATCTGATGAAAATTGAAGACAAAAGTTAACGACAGACGGACGACGGACAATTCGGCATCAGTAGAGCTAAAGATTAGATCGGGAATTTTTCACTTCAATTGGGAAAAAACATACTTTTTGCCATTGGGAATGGTACCATTTTTTGGTACATCGGTACCACTTATATAAGGGGGGAAAAAACACTGTCATTTTATGAATTACATCAATTCCTGTGCATTAAAGTTCCTACTCTTAGAGGAAAAATTGTTCGGTGGACAGATCTTCAGTTAGAGAAACACTTCAATGCCAAATCCTACATCCTACACAAAAGTACCAGTACCATGGCCAAGGGGTTGACGACGTTGCGTTGCAGACTTTCTCACCTCTCGACGCTGTGGGTTCGACTTGTGAGGAAGTGTCGATTCTTACGGATGGCAGGAGGTGTACAGTACTGGTTCTAACAATGAAAAGTGGGTGGTCTGCCTCCACACAAAAATAAATAAAAAATAATCGTCATATATAACTTTACGTGCTGAAAATGACGTACCAGCAAAACTAGTGCCGCGTGATGGCCACAAGATACACAGTACAATTCTGATTTTTTTTTGCTCTAGAATTTTATTTAGCTAATAACTATTAGAAATAAGACATTAATAAAAAGGCCGTTATAAATGAAAAGAGCTTTTTCCTTAGGTTAATTACTTCCTTTGAGTATCATCGATAAGTAAGCCATTTGATTACACTTGGATACAAACAATTTGCCAAGAATAATTGCAGGAGTTTAATTGTGGTTTACTGTCCCCTGGGGTACACAAATGTCATATGACACTCCTTCCAGATTAGCATCTAGATAAGAGTATAAAGAATGGATCTAGAATTGTCAAGCAGTCACACCCCCAGGAATATATAGAAGGATAGAAAAGTGGACATAATGCATGTATATATGTATGGATGGGGTTTAAATACTGAAAAATGGATTCCTTGGAAGCAACAAACACAAACAAGAGATAAAAGTAACCGACTCGGTTTTACTGAGTCTGTTCATGAGAGGTAATGTAAAGTGCATCACCACTCGCGCCTCCTAGCACTAGCAAAACAAAGGGCCATAATTCTGTAATAAATTAGGCAATCAACAATGAGTAATGTAGATAGTCAGCATGATGTGTGGTATGTGTATAAACGTATATAGTTTAGAAACAACCTATTCAAAACTGTTTGAGGATGCAAGAAATGAAAATGTGTTATGTAACGGGACGCAACAGGATAGGACGTTACTGACGTGATTCCTATATAGCCCCAACTTCACTTTGTGGAAGTGGGGGTACAACAGTCTTTTAGTCATATCTCCACAGTGTCTACTTTCAGTAGTGAGCTCGTGTATATTTTTAGCAAAAAACATTTGAAACAAGAAGACCGAGAAGGCCCTGAATCGCTCACCTGATGATTTTCGTAAAGATGTCCAATATTTTGCTTGTATCATGGCTGAAACATGATTGTTTCTGACGAATCAAAGAACGGTGCGATAACAATACTACTCCCATAACAATCTTGGCAAAAACTTGCTCCCCAAACAAAAAGAGTTTATTTCCTGAAACTGTTATGTAAATATTGTTCCAGAGTCCTTGGAGCACCACAGGATGGTTATATAGTCATTGTAGGAGATGACATGAACACTCAGCCACCATTTCAATTATGGTAACCAGAGCTCCAGATAAGCAATTTTTGGGGGTATTTCAGCTTTGAAATTTCGGAAATCAACATTGAAATAATCAATCAGGACTACAAATAAGTATTGATAATTTACAATTCTAGTGTAAAAATGGCATATTTGTGGTAAAAAGTGAAAAGCTAAAACATTTAGTTTAAAAAAAAAATCTAAATCAGGCTTGCTGATTTTTTTATTTAGGTGGTAAAATAAAATTTGACATGAGAACTTATCTATAGCTCTGGCAGTAATGCTAACTTGATGTCCAGGAACCGTGCCTGGTGTCATGGAGCATCAGAGGAACTAGTCCTATAACTACTGGGTGTTTTAACATGAAAACTCAACCACCATTATCATTATGTGGTAACAATAACTTGATGTCCCGGAACCGTGCCTGGTGTCATGGAGCAACAGAGGATTTGTTTGATTATTTGTATGGTCATTTTCAACACATGTAAGGTTATATATGACAGTCGATATTTTTGTGGTAAAGGCAGACCACCCATTTTTCCTGGGTAGAACCAGTACTGCACACCTGCCGCCATCTGTAAGGATCGACACTTCCTCACTTACAAATTGAGCTCGGCCACAGAGACATCAGCACCAGAGGAATTATTCCTATAACTACTAGGTGTGTTAACATGAACACTCAACCACCATTATCATTATACACTAACGAGTACTTGATGTCCAGAAACCGTGCCTATATCCGTGCAGCACTAGAGGAATTAGTCTATACTTACTGGGTGTGTTTTAGAACCCATGCTGAGACTGATTAAGCTACATAGGCTGTTGACATCTGAATTCTTATTTCATAATTAGGACCTTAATTTATATGAACTGATTACTGTTTAGCGGCTCATCAACACATCATCTTGGTTTGACCACCCCAGAGGAAGGGAAGGGAACCGTGCCCCGATCTTAGTAATAGATTCCTATCATGGTTCTTTAACAGTCTCGAAGGACAGACTCTGGATACAGGGAACCACCCGGTTTATGCCCCATCTGATGAACGAGACTAAGGATTTAAGTGTCTTGCTCACCAAAGAAAACAAGTGGCGCCAGAGCCCGCGATCTCCATACACACAGAGAACAGAGGACCGAAAATTATATAAAAATACTTTACTTAAGAAATAACGTATTTCCAGCAGGTTAATATTGTGCTAAATCAAAACCTGGTGGGCGGGACTTGGAAGATCATCAATACCAAGGACCATTACATGGATTTTTATGTATATTTATATATATATATATATATATCTATATATATACACTAAACCAAATTGCTAAGTACATACCTAAGAATATGTCAATAATATTCTCATTGTTTTGTGTATTTTGAGCTTGATTAGAGATACGGTTAAACTGCAAAATAATGAGTGTAAATCGTCTGCTCTGATTGCATGAACATATTTTAAAACACTTAAGTCGATGTGTTTTCTTAGAAATAAGTTATAACATTTATACAACTGGGTATATAGGATTTTATTAAGTACTTCAAATTAGTGAAGCTTTCGAATTTCCTAATTCTAAAATATGCCAGTTAAAATTATTTTGATATATATCATGTTTTACTAGCATTACCACTACAAAGAAATTTTCGAAATATTTAATGTTAACGCTGAATTACAGTTACTTGAATTTCAAACAATATTCAATTTAAATGGAGGTAATTTAAGATTATCCATATTTCATTTTTTTATAGACGGAGAATATGCGATAAATGGGTCAAATTTTTATGTTTTTTTCTATTATTTCATACCAATTTTAAGAATTGTATATCTTTAAGCGATCTTTGACTCATGTTATGTGTTTTATCAGCACATTTCATGTTATCGTGTAATGGGTGGGTAACTCTCAAAAGATGTAACAATTTAAACAAAAAATAAATGTTTTACAAACTATGGGTCAAAACAAAATACTTATTACATATCTATTCTAAAATATATTTAAAATAAGAAAATTAGTTTAGATACAAAAGTGAGTAATTAGGAATTTTGTTTAGTGTGTATCACTTTTTACGAGAGACAGAACATAATACACATTCTCACAACTTTCAGGTAACGCCCAAACTAAGAAAACATGCACCTTCATCCTCTTTTTAATAAGTTACATTCGTTGTTGGTACGCTGTTGACATGTTGCATTGCTTTGAATTATGTAATCTAGTGCCTTTTTGTTTAGCACGTTTTCTGGTGTTTAATATGATGTCTTAACAATAACTGACATGATGTAAGAGGTATTGATAGAAAATCTAATACCTCCTCAATGATCAATCAGCATTAAGTATTTCAATAAAATATGTTAGATAACATCAGCAACAAGCAATAGTTTGTATCATTCATCATAGATAGCGTAGATCTCAATGCCTTTGTTTTCTTTATGAACAAGCAAACTGAGGAACCCAAGAAAAGCCCACGGGACTGATGTTATTAAATATAATCCTACGAAGCCATGCCAGACAATGGTGTTTAGTTTGTAAACATACAGACAAACTTGTATTAAGAGAACTATAAAGTGAAGAGCAAAATGTTTCCTTTGACGTCGTGGTAATTTATTACAGCACATTCTAACTGAAACAATACACCTGGGAACTGAAATGGAGGTCTTTTAAACCAGGTGGTCTCTTAATAGAGGACTGGTGGACTCTCGAGCAGATTTTTAAAACCTCAAGACAACAATACAAGTTGATACTGGACCAAACTTGATCACAGTAGTTTCATCTTGTCAGTCTCGGGAGTGACCAGCGCATGTATCAACTCTGGAGACATCTAAACAAACCACCATCATGTGATAATGAATAGTTAACATGATTCCAATCCTTGCAGCTACGGATAGGGTGGTAATTAATGTGTGGGTTTCAGATCCCATGCCGAGACAGATTTGTTGGCGGACACAGATATCCTTCAAGCTGTGTCCGCATTCTGGGTTTCCCATCCCACCGTTATACCACGTACATGTGTACTACATATTAGGCCTTACGGGTTGTACAAACCATCAAGACAAAGAAGTGCTCTTGCATTTGCAACAGTAAAACAATTGGAAAGGAGAATGAAAAAGAGGTCTGATCAGTTTAGAAGAAGACTTTTTTAAGATATTCTAATTTACCGGAAACTGTTTTACTATTTAGGATTTCCATAATTATGTGATCCAATGAATATCATGTGTACTCTTAGCACGACTGACCCAAGGAACATTGGATATAAACAGTCTCCTTCTTTAGGCAAAACATTATTGAAACCGACAAAGTTCTTTCTGGCCAGTGGATAGGATGGGAGACTCTGAAACCTGGTGTCAGTGTCTTTGGTGTGTTTATGGGTCAAGACATTTCCCCTAGCATCTGGAATGGGGATGTCTTGGGTCAAGACACTTCCCCTTTCATCGGGGATGGGGATGTCTTGGGTCAAGACACTTACCCTTGCATCAGGGATGGGGATGTCTTGGGTAACAACACTTCCCCTAGCATCGGGGATGGGGATGTCTTGGGTCAAGAGACTTCCCCTAGCATCGGGGATGGGGATGTCTAAGGTCAAGACACTTCCCGGGATGTCTTGGGTCAAGACACTTCCCCTAGCATTGGGGAAGGGTTTGTCTTGGGTCACGACACTTCCCCTAACATCGGGGATGGGGATGTAGACTGGGAGGTCCCGCGTATCAGACTTGTATCTTGTCATCAGGTTAAAGAACCAATAGAGTATTTCCGATAATTAGAGAAAGGCATGGTTCCTGGAATTCCTGTGTATCTTTACCATTGCTAAAGCAGCTTTTCCCTTGCTGAAGTGGTTCGATATATAGATGGTAACCGAGCGGTTTTATAATACAAGAGGCCCAAGAGGGCATGTGGACGCTCTACTGGCTAATATGGCTATTATAACATCAATGAAGCGAGTGACTATCGTCTTAAAGAGGCAGAATATAGCATTTTTAACTAAATCAAGAGCCATAACTCCGCCGTTACTGGTCCGATCTGGCTGTTTTTCGAACTTGGCCAGTAGAGATAATAATTTTTTTTTAAAAAAACACAAAACTTTACCGAGCTGTTATTGACATTAACAATCTGGTAAAGTTTGGTAAAGATCGAATGAAAAAAATTTGGCGTCTAGAGTGTACACAAGGTTTTTCAAGTATTTGACCTAGTGACCTAGTTTTTGACTCCATGGGACCCATTTTCGAACTTGACCAAAATACAATTAAGACAACATTTCGACAAAGTTTCATCAAGATCGGGTCAGAAATATGGCCTCTAGAGTGTACACAAGGTTTTTCAAGTATTTGACCTAGTGACCTAGTTTTTAACCCTGTGTGACCCATTTTCGAACTTTAGCAAGCTGTAATTGAGACAAATATTCTGACAAAATTGCATCAAGATCGGGTCAAAAATATGGCCTCTAGAGTGTACACAAGGTTTTTTTAAAGTTTGACCTAGTGACCTAGTTTTTAAAACCATGTAACCCATTTTTGAACTTGACCAAGATATAATTAAGACAAACATTTTGACAAAGTTTCATCAAGATTGGATCAAAAATACGGCTTCTAGAGTGTACACAAGGGTTTTCAAGTATTCGACCTAGTGACCTAGTTTTTAACCCCATGTGACCCATTTTCAAACTTGACCAAGATATAATTAAGACAAACATTCTGACAAAAGTGCATCAAGCTCGGGTCAAAAATATGGCCTCTAGAGAGTACACAAGGTTTTTCCAATATTTGACCTAGTGACCTAGTTTTAACTTCATTTGACCCATTTCCGAACTTGATCAAGATATAATTAAGATAAACAATTTGACAAAGTTTCATCAAGATTGGGTAACAAATATGACCTCTAGAGTGTACACCAGTTTTTTTCAAGTATTTAACCTAGTGACCTAGTTTTTGATGCCACATGACCCATTTTTGAACTTGACCGAGATTTTATTGAGACAAACATTCTGACAAAGTGTCATGATGATTGCATCAGAAATGTGGCCTCTAGAGTGTACACAAGAAAAGTTAACGGACGACGGACGACGGAAGACGGACAACACACCATCCCATAAGCTCTGCTGGCCCTTGGCCAGTAGAGCTAAAAAGACTATAGAAGCCCGATGTTTCGATAACGAAGCGAACAGATGCGACGACGAAGGCTGCACCTTCGCGCATCGCCATTGAACATTCCCGCAACGTCATCGCACCTTTGCGCTTCGCCATCGCACCTTCGGGAACCGCCATCGCATCTTCGTGCATCGTCATTACATCTTATGGCACCGCCATCGCACCTTCGCGCATCACTATTGCACCTTCGCGCATCGCCATTGCACATTCGCGCAACGCTATCGCACCTTCACGCATCGCCATTGCACCATCACGCATAGTCATAGCAGCTTCCGCTTGGAGCATCGGCCTTTAGGCAATGCACGAAAACACGATGATGGAGCACGAAGACGCACTGGGGAAGCGCGAAGAACTTCAGTTATTTCGCGCTTCGCCGTCTCTTCCTAATGGATCGTATGAGAGAAAACAAACCAAAAACACACCGTACAGCTGTACACAAGCCAGATTAATTATCGAAATATTTCAAAAAGTATTTCCTACCTTACCAGTCCTTCGGATGAGACTTTAAACCTAGGTCTGCTCGCTAAAATGCTTAGTGCAATACAGCGAGGATAAATAAACGCTTATACACACACTCTACTAGGTGTAGAGATGCCAAGCGTAAATTTCACAAATTTGTGACATATTCGTGCGATTTTTGTGATTCGTTTCTGTGAAATTTACGGTTCAACACAGCACAACCATTGCCATGTGCCTGTAACACCACAACAAATCAGTGAAGCCTTTGCGGGTAACTGATGTTATTGAACTTGTTTGATTAATTCATAAACGGTGAAACCCAATGTATAAAGTAAAATAACATACTAATGTGACTCATATATTACTGTTTTTATACATCAAAACTAAATATTAGGAGAATTGGCTCTTTATCATTGTTAAAATCAACTGAAACAAAATATAAAGATTTAGCATTATCTTGTCCTAAACACTATTTGAATTATCTCAAACAATAACATTTTAAATAGAAATTGCAAAACATATGACAATATCAATGGTACCACTATATCCAAATACGTAGGGATAAGAGCACATACACTGCAGTAACATCAAGGACATACTGAAACACCAATGACCATTCCATACATATTAGTTGTGCGTCACAGTTATTACGGTAAACGTGTAGTGGCGTCATTTTGGAATAACTGTACCATTTTGGCACATCTGTTTTAATACAAACAGTAAACCATTTGGTATTTTCAAATCGTTAAACTGGTGTTCCTGTGAAAACTGGTAATTTCAACGACACATTTTCTAAAACCAAGGACAACTCTAGACATATTATCAGTTTTGCACACCCAGTTATGACTATACGATTAATGGCAACAATTTGTAATGCATGATACGTGTGCACATCTGCTTTAAAACAAAATAAGACCACTTATTATTTTCATATGGATCACTTGTGTTATTGTAAAATTGGGTAACATCAATGACGCTGTTATGTTGATGTTATAGACGTTTTAATCACAGTACACTTTTTAACAAGAAATTCTTAAATGTTGAAATTCCTCTTTGAAAAATTGAGCCATTTCAGTACTGTATTTAACGTAAAGAGTTTGCAAACGTTTGCATCCTAAGTTTTCTCACATGCTTGAGCCAAACGCGTACTCTGTCAGTATTGAAACTTTGAAGGAATACTATTTGCTGTGTTATGTGTTGTTTTAGTCTTTTTTTCGAAAGGAAAGTTGTTGTTTTTTTCATAAATCTTTATTTATTTACAATTAAGAACCATATGCCTGGACGGCACTCGTTGAACTCCGAGCTGGCAATGTCGAACTCCGGGTTGGGTTCGAATGTTGAACTCCGAGTTGGGAATGTCGAACTCCGTGTTGGGTTCGAATGTTGAACTCCGAGCTGCGAATGTCGAACTCCGAGTTGGGTTCGAATGTTGAACTCCGAACTGCGAATGTCGAACTCCGAGTTGGGTTCGAATGTTGAACTCCGAGCTGCGAATGTCGAACTCCGAGTTGGATTTGAATGTTGAACTCCGAGCTGGGAATGTCGAACTCCGAGTTGGATTTGAATGTTGAACTCCGAGCTGGCAATGTCGAACTCCGTGTTGGGTTCGAATGTTGATCTCCGAGCTGCGAATGTCGAACTCCGAGTTGGGTTCGAATGTTGAACTCCGAGCTGCGAATGTCGAACTCCGAGTTGGATTTGAATGTTGAACTCCGAGCTGGGAATGTCGAACTCCGAGTTGGATTTGAATGTTGAACTCCGAGCTGCGAATGTCGAACTCCGAGTTGGATTTGAATGTTGAACTCCGAGCTGGCAATGTCGAACTCCGAGTTGGATTTGAATGTTGAACTCCGAGCTGGCAATGTCGAACTCCGTGTTGGATTCGAATGTTGATCTCCGAGCTGCGAATGTCGAACTCCGAGTTGGGTTCGAATGTTGAACTCCGAGCTGCGAATGTCGAACTCCGAGTTGGGTTCGAATGTTGAACTCCGAGCTGCGAATGTCGAACTCCGAGTTGGATTTGAATGTTGAACTCCGAGCTGGCAATGTCGAACTCCGAGTTGGATTTCAATGTTGAACTCCGAGCTAGCAATGTCGAACTCCGAGTTGGATTTCAATGTTGAACTCCGAGCTGGCAATGTCGAACTCCGTGTTGGGTTCGAATGTTGAACTCCGAGCTGCGAATGTCGAACTCCGAGTTGGGTTCGAATGTTGAACTCCGAGCTGCGAATGTCGGACTCCGAGTTGGATTTGAATGTTGAACTCCGAGCTGGCAATGTCAAACTACGAGTTGGATTTGAATGTTGACCTCCGAGCTGCGAATGTCGAACTCCGAGTTGGGTTCGAATGTTGAACTCCGAGCTGCGAATGTCTAACTCCGAGTTGGGTTCGAATGTTGAACTCCGAGCTGCAAATGTCGAACTCCGAGTTGGATTTGAATGTTGAACTCCGAGCTGGCAATGTCGAACTCCGAGTTGGATTTGAATGTTGAACTCCGAGCTGCGAATGTCGAACTCCGTGTTGGGTTCGAATGTTGAACTCCGAGCTGCGAATGTCGAACTCCGAGTTGGGTTCGAATGTTGAACTCCGAGCTGCAAATGTCGAACTCCGAGTTGGATTTGAATGTTGAACTCCGAGCTGGGAATGTCGAACTCCGTGTTGGGTTCGAATGTTGAACTCCGTGTTGGGTTCGAATGTTGAACTCCGAGCTGCGAATGTCGAACTCCGAGTTGGGTTCGAATGTTGAACTCCGAGCTGCGAATGTCGAACTCCGAGTTGGGTTCGAATGTTGAACTCCGAGCTGCGAATGTCGAACTCCGAGTTGGGTTCGAATGTTGAACTCCGAGCTGCGAATGTCGAACTCCGAGTTGGATTTGAACGTTGAACTCCGAGCTGGCAATGTCGAACTCCGAGTTGGATTTGAATGTTGAACTCCGAGCTGGCAATGTCGAACTCCGAGTTGGGTTCGAATGTTGAACTCCGAGCTGCGAATGTCGAACTCCGAGTTGGATTTGAATGTTGAACTCCGAGCTGGCAATGTCGAACTCCGAGTTGGATTTGAATGTTGAACTCCGAGCTGGCAATGTCGAACTCCGTGTTGGGTTCGAATGTTGAACGCCGAGCTAGCAATGTCGAACTCCAAGTTGGATTTGAATGTTGAACTCCGAGCTGCGAATGTCGGACTCCGAGTTGGATTTGAATGTTGAACTCCGAGCTGGCAATGTCGAAATCCGAATTGGATTTGAATTTTGAACTCCGAGCTGGCTATGTCGAACTCCGTGTTGGGTTCGAATGTTGAACTCCGAGCTGCGAATGTCGAACTCCGAGTTGGGTTCGAATGTTGAACTCCGAGCTGCGAATGTCGAACTCCGAGCTGGGTTCGAATGTTGAACTCCGAGCTGCGAATGTCGATCTTCGAGTTGGATTTGAATGTTGAACTCCGAGCTGGCAATGTCGAACTCCGGGTTGGGGTCGAATGTTGAACTCCGAGCTGCGAATGTCAAACTCCGAGTTGGGTTCGAATGTTGAACTCCGATCTGCGAATGTCGAACTCCGAGTTGGGTTCGAATGTTGAATTCCGAGCTGCGAATGTCGAACTCCGAGTTGGATTTGAATGTTGAACTCCGAGCTGGCAATGTCGAACTCCGAGTTAGATTTGAATGTTGAACTCCGAGCTGCGAATGTCGAACTCCGAGTTGGGTTCGATTGTTAAACTCCGAGCTGCAAATGTCGAACTCCGAGTTGGATTTGAATGTTGAACTCCGAGCTGGCAATGTCGAACTCCGAGTTGGATTTGAATGTTGAATTCCGAGCTGCGAATGTCGAACTCCGTGTTGGGTTCGAATGTTGAACTCCGAGCTGCGAATGTCGAACTCCGAGTTGGGTTCGAATGTTGAACTCCGAGCTGCGAATGTCGAACTCCGAGTTGGGTTCGAATGTTGAACTCCGAGCTGGCAATGTCGAACTCCGAGTTGGATTTAAATGTTGAACTCCGAGCTGGCAATGTCGAACTCCGAGTTGGATTTGAATGTTGAACTCCGAGCTGGCAATGTCGAACTCCGAGTTGTGTTCGAATGTTGAACTCCGAGCTGCAAATGTCGAACTCCGAGTTGGATTTGAATGTTGAACTCCGAGCTGGCAATGTCGAACTCCGAGTTGGATTTGAATGTTGAACTCCGAGCTGCGAATGTCGAACTCCGTGTTGGGTTCGAATGTTGAACTCCGAGCTGCGAATGTCGAACTCCGAGTTGGGTTCGAATGTTGAACTCCGAGCTGCGAATGTCGAACTCCAAGTTGGATTTGAACGTTGAACTCCGAGCTGGCAATGTCGAACTCCGAGTTAGATTTGAATGTTGAACTCCGAGCTGGCAATGTCGAACTCCGAGTTGGGATCGAATGTTGTACTCCGAGCTGCGAATGTCGAACTCCGAGTTGGATTTGAATGTTGAACTCCGAGCTGGCAATGTCGAACTCCGTGTTGGGTTCGAATGTTGAACTCCGAGCTAGCAATGTCGAACTCCGAGTTGGATTTGAATGTTGAACTCCGAGCTGCGAATGTCGGACTCCGAGTTGGATTTGAATGTTGAACTCCGAGCTGGCAATGTCAAAATCCGAATTGGATTTGAATGTTGAACTCCGAGCTGGCAATGTCGAACTCCGGGTTGGGGTCGAATGTTTAACTCCGAGCTGCGAATGTCAAACTCCGAGTTGGGTTCGAATGTTGAACTCCGAGCTGCGAATGTCGAACTCCGAGTTGGATTTGAATGTTGAACTCCGAGCTGCGAATGTCGAACTCCGAGTTGGGTTCGAATGTTGAACTCCGAGCTGCGAATGTCGAACTCCGAGTTGAGTTCTAATGTCGAACTCCGAGCTGGTAATGTCGAACTCCGTGTTGGGTTCGAATGTTGAACTCCGAGCTGCGAATGTCGAACTCCGAGCTGGGTTCGAATGTTGAACTCCGAGCTGCGAATGTCGAACTTCGAGTTGGATTTGAATGTTGAACTCCGAGCTGGCAATGTCGAACTCCGGGTTGGGGTCGAATGTTGAACTCCGAGCTGCGAATGTCAAACTCCGAGTTGGGTTCGAATGTTGAACTCCGAGCTGCGAATGTCGAACTCCGAGTTGGATTTGAATGTTGAACTCCGAGCTGCGAATGTCGAACTCCGAGTTGGGTTCGAATGTTGAACTCCGAGCTGCGAATGTCGAACTCCGAGTTGAGTTCTAATGTCGAACTCCGAGCTGGTAATGTCGAACTCCGTGTTGGGTTCGAATGTTGAACTCCGAGCTGCGAAAGTCGAACTCCGAGTTGGATTCGAATGTTGAACTCCGAGCTGCGAATGTCGAACTCCGAGTTGGATTTGATTGTCGAACTCGCTGCTGACAAATGAATGTTGAACTCCGTGCTGACAAATCTGTAACAAATCCGTAACAGAACGAATGTCGAACGCCGAACTACGAACTACGAGCTAACTTCTCACACCTATATAAGTATACTATCATCGATTTCTAAACCAGTATAATGTCATTTTGTAAATATAGTTCTAGGTCCTCAATAAAAAGAGAAAGAATATCGGCGAGTTTATCTCCCCTTGCCTTAACCAAATCGCATATTCGAAAAAGTCTGAATAATTTACACATTGTCTAACACATGATTTGACTTTTTGATGCATATCTTTTATTAATCTTAACAATTAGCCCTGTATCCCCATTTTGTAAAGTTTCAACCATAATGCGTTTCTATAAATTGTATCAAAAAATTTCTTCAGATCAACAAACATACAATATAGTCTTTTCTTATCATACAGATATTTTTTAACCGTATTTTGTAAGACAAACAATGCCTGAGTGGTTGAGCGCCCTTTCCTGAGTCCAAATTGCGCATCAGATAATAAATACTGATAAAGGTGATCCTTTGGGAGCAACAACCACAATTAAGAGAATAAAGCAGCAGACTCGGTTCAGTCTGAGAAGTAATGAAAGAAGCAACTCCTCACGCCCCCTAGCACCGGCTTAAGCGGTGTTCTACTTCAAAGTCACCTAAACATGGTTGTTATCACAAAATGTCACATTTCTTTTATTTAATATTGTGGTAAAGAGTTTAGATAAACAACTTAATAAAGTGATACCCCTATAGTTATTAATATTATTAAAATCTCCTTTTTTATGCAATGGGATAAGTAAACCTGCAGTCCACTTTTCTGGGAAATATCCAGAATCAAGTATAATATTAAACATGTCACACAAATGAGAAGATAAAATGTTAATGCTTTCAATTAAATATTAATTCATTATATAATCACTTCCTACAGCTTTTTCCTTTTTCAGGATTTTAACTGCATCTATTTCTTGTACAGTTATGGGATTGTCAATTTCCTCAAAACTACAAAATTCTAAATCGTCAGCGTTATGATTATTGCAAAAATCCTCGGCTTCATCATTTTTACATTGGTAAATATCGTTAACTAATTCTGAAAAATATTTCGTAAACTCATCAAGCCGTATTTCATTTCGACTCTGTTTATATTTATCTTTTCAAATTTTTCCAAATTTCCTTAGGTTTCGCCCGATTTAGATGTTCAATTTCGCATAGTTTTTTAATTCAAACTGACTTCTTTTTTTACGACAAATAAGTTTATATGTTTTGTTTAATTTGCAAAACTGTTCCCTACTATAACTGGTATTTAGTTGATTAAATACTCGTAATGCTTCTAAATAACACCTTCTAGTCTGCTGGCATTCTGAATCAAACCACTCGGCCTGTTTAACAAAGACTTGCGTTTCTATTTGTTGAATATGTTTTTAAAAATAGTGGATCTGCCACCTCTCGTATTATACTTGTGAATTTATTTAACAAAGTGTTTACATCGTTTCTACCATTAGTCACGATATTGAATAGCAGATTATTAAACTGTGGAAGCTTTTTAATTAAACTCGCTCTGAAGGCATTTCTGTGTTCATTGTTCCACTTTACATTGACGCTTTTTTAACGATAATTATAAATATGAATAAAAGTTAAGATGACATCGCAAACATGAAAGGGCTGAACATAGAGCTACCTCTTTGGAAAGTCCAATGGCAAGAAAGGACGCTGGGTGTTTAAACCAGGTTCTAGGGTTCAAACCTCACTCTTACCCTTCACTCTTGACGGCTATTTTATATTATTCAGAGCCTAGTAACACAAGTGTAAATAAAAAATAATCCTGTCGGGTTATATTCTCTAACGTCAGAGGCATTATTGCATAATGTATGCGACCTCCATTACTGAATTTAGACGGTCCCATTAAAACGCTATTCTGCACTGCTTAACAAGACTTATTTGTATAGAATAAGGGCAAGAATAAATTAGTGTAACAGTCTTGTTTTAAAATATGTAAACGTTATGTGGTAATAAAGACAGTGGTTGAGCAATCATGCTATAATATGTGCGTTAGTAGCTTAGACTTTTAGCAGCAAAATGCAGTTAAAATTCCGTAATAGTTTGTTATACCCAACAATGTATTTATATGTCGTAAAAAAATAAGTTCGGAAGGCGTATACTCCTCCTTATAAAATACGTAAATTTCATAAATGAATTATCGCATGAAACTAGCACATGAAGTAAAACATTGCGCGAAGTGCAAACATATAAAGCCTTGATAGAATATGTGGTGTTTCCATCAATAGTAAATAAAAGACATTTCATATTCAGTCTCTTCAAAATTGCAAGCGGTCAATAGGGTGCTTGTTTACTTGAGTACAAAGCAAGGCCGTTTAAATTCCAAGGCCTTAAAATATGCATAGAAATTCTTTTATCAATGACATGTGGTTTTTTTCCTTCTTTGTTTTATATTTGATATCAAATTAGGACATTTTGTGTCTTTGTTGTTTAAACTAAAAATTAGATTTAAAAGTATGCTTCTTAAGATACACTTGTAATTATAAACATGTTCAGCAATTGATCTAAGAAAATATATGTACAGAAGCTAGCGTCGTATGTGTAAGTAAAAATCTGATAATACAATATAATGGTTATCACATTATTATGTTATAAAATATGAATATTAAACGTAAACACATAAATTAATAACAAATAATGAACAATATATTCACATCAATACGCACGGTTAACACTACTTAAATAGTCACAGATAGTATTAAATATAAATCAAATAAATAACAGGACGGATTCAACAGATGAACATCAGAATTGCGATAAAAGGTATTGATCAAGTATGCTATATTGCATCGGCTACACAAAGGCACATGAGGTTTATGTGTTTTTGTGTTTATTATCGAGGATGAAGTTCCAGAAGATTCTAATTCAGTATAAGCGCATGTTATAGATGAACGAAAGCGCTTAGCTGCTTTGGTATTTGTATTCATCCTTCAATGTCCTTGCTAAAACATATTATATATCACCAGAAATCTACCAATGTATGTCTAGATCTACAGTATTATGCACGGCAGTAATTCATCATTGTAATATACTTGTTAAGATAGCGATTTTCAAAATGTGTTCTATATACTCCAGAAAGGTGACAACATATTTGTCCCTAGAACCCCGTCACTACAAAGGCAGTAGTAATTCGTCACCGTAATTTATCTCAAGTCTGGTTGTGCGGGGTGAAATGTCTATCAACGCTTCATCTTCATCATTAAGTCTATTAGAAGCTTGTGTCTGTATGTCTTCCTCAATACCAAAACAATCTCGATGATCGGGATTTATTTCTTCTGCATCTGTATTGGATGCTTCAGCCAGATCTTTCACAATTTCATTCTGCTGTTTAGCGAAGTTTATGAACACCTGCAATGTAAAGCACAGACATTGGTGATGTTGCTCAATGGTACAACGCTGATATCTCCATTTGACCACCAGAAAAGTGATTGGAATAATAAGCATCATACAAAACATAACCTTTAGGTGGTCCATAAAAATACCTTAACCTTTAGGTGGTCCATAAACATCAACATGGTTGCTGCCAAGATCAAAAGAAGAAAGGAATTTTTTGAATATACATCATACACGCATAACTTGTTGGTGGTCTATAACATTCAATGCATGAACACATATAATGTAAGACACATATCGTGATAATGTTATTCAATTGTACAACGCGGATATCTCCATTTGACAACCAGAAAATGGGTTGGATTAATATACATCATACAAACATGACTTGTACGTGGTCCATTCAACATGGCTGCCACGATAAGAAGCATATGATTCTTAATAACTTTATTTAAAATGGCAAGTACATTTCAGCAAGAATCATTTGAAATACAAATGTTTATTTTAACAGTTTTCGGAATGTAAATGGATAAACTCCAATTTACTTTATTTGCCAATTATTTGGCTTAAAGAATACTTGGCAATATCACATTAGTGACATTATTCACTTACATTGTCTAGAGTTTTCTGACTAAGGGAATATTCTGCAATGTCAAATATTTCCACCACCCTCTCCATCTCTCTATACACATCGGCTAGTCTGGATCCCGTCATGTTGATGTCGAAGCAAAGCGTCTTGTGTCCTTTATCATTTAGCTCGCATATAGGTAGTTTTAACTCGATATATTCCCGTACACGTTGACCGCTTTGACTGTCGTTAAGGCTAACTGTAAGCGAGTAGCCATCACCATATTTGTCTTTTAAATGTTGAATGCTTCCCAAACACTTTAGATGACCATTCACCATGATGGTAAGTCGAGAACATAAAGTCTCACACTCCTCCATACTGAAATGTATTAAACATAATATATAGTCTCATCAATTCATGTAAAAATATAGTAAATAGTTTTAAATTTTGGACGGCGGCGACTATTTTAGAATGTTAAGAATTAACTATGTAAATACTTACCTGTGAGATGTAAATATGACGGATTTTCCTTCCTGAACAGTTTTCCGTATCAAGTCCCACAAGAACCGTTTTGAGTAAGGATCCATTCCTGTAGTCGGTTCATCCTAAAGTAAACAACGTTTTCTTTAAACAAATAGCTAATAATTATAAACGTGTAGGTATTACTGTAATGATTAAAATGGTGGTAAGGATGTCCTTGCATGTGTTTAATTATATACCGAGTCAAGAAATAAAATTAATTGTGCACACTTGTTTTTGGAAATATTCAAAAGTTGTAATGACAAATTTGGCAAAACATAGAAATTATGCATTAATAAAGTAGATTACTAATGGAGTATAAGTTCCTCTGTCAAAAGAGAGTAAAATAAAAGTTAAAAATGCATGAAGCTGAATATTTTGCATGCAGTTGAATGAAAAAGCAGTCATCTTTTGTTAAGTGCTGGTTGTCTGGAATTTCTCATAAATGTTGAACTTTTAACTTCTGCTCAAACATAAAGTTAGGATGTTTAAAATCATTTCTGACATAAACGTTTATAGCAATGTAAATGAGGCTGATTATGTAAATTTGATTGTAAAATTTCCTTTTTGGTTTATTATAGATATGAAAACCCGCAGACATAGGCTCCATAACCGCTGCTCCGAACTAAATTCCATTATGTTTATTTCGCTCTTCGGGACATTCAATTTTATTAGATACTGGGACCATACGCCGTACGACATGGGAAAGCAATTAACTCCATGTCCACCGCCGTATGCATGCCATCTTCGGGATGGTTAAAATTGTGTATTATTGATTTTATGAATATTGAGTTCTGCTCAACCCGGGGCTAGAGGGCGTGAGCGGTAGCTACCATATTTCACTACGGCTCATGAAAAGTCTCAATCAAACCGAGACTGCAATATTTCGTATGTGTCGTGCTCGGCCGTTTCCAACGGTCCATTAATATACTCTTTTTTTTTTGAGCTGGTTGCAGTTTGTGAATCCTACACCGCCTTTTCAAATTTTGCGTCTACATTTAGTATAGTAAAAAAAAAGAAGTGAACGGCAGCAGCTTAAACATTTTAGCTAAATGTGATAAACAGTGTATTCAGACTGTGTTCAATGTGATAAACAGTGTATTCAGACTGTGTTCAATGTGATAAACAGTGTATTCAGACTGTGTTCAATGTGATAAACAGTGTATTCAGGCTGTGTTCAATGTGATAAACAGTGTATTCAGGCTGTGTTCAATGTGATAAACAGTGTATTCTGACTGTGTTCAATGAGATAAACAGTGTATTCAGACTGTGTTCAATTCAGACTGCGTTCAATGTGATAAACAGTGTATTCAGACTGTGTTCAATGTGATAAACAGTGTATTCAGACTGTGTTCAATGCATGCTATATGTGCAGTTCTGCAATTCGGCGACTTTTATCAAATCAAACAAACATTCATACGCAAACTAATTATTAAACGGAAATACAAACCATGTATATTAAAGGCGGGTTTCCCAGCAAAGATATGGATGTAGATAGTTTTCGTTTATTGCCACCACTTAACGTTCCTGTTGGTTGATCCGCATACTTTGTAAGAGACAATCTGTCCAAGGACTGTTGAATAATCTAAACAGATAGGTAAACTGGTAGTTTCGTCATGTTTTCAATTAGTAAAAGAAAACAAAAACACACACGATATAATTGTATAAAAATGAGAAAAATTGTCCTATAGAAAACGCAGCACCCAAACGCAATGGCACCGTAGAGCCACACTGTATCACAAATAGCAAATTAACTATACAATAAAAAAAAAAGACAATACACAGAAAAAGTGGTGAAGACAGGGTTGCCGACTTGGAACGGCCAGTAGGAAATATGGCCCATTGGTTAACTTAATCTGATGTTAAGTGTACACATTTTAAGTGTACACAACCTCGCTACTATGATGTCTTCGGCGCTCTTATTGGCAAGGCAGTGTAAATTAAAGTACATGGGACTATATCCCATCAAAAGGAAATCTCTAACAATAAAGTTCACATCCAGAGAAATTAGGAAACGATACAGGTATATGTTATTGTAAAGACATATATAAAAAAGCATAATTAGAAACACCTTAGGATGTATCCAGAATTGTACTGAACAACCACAGCAGTTGCCGCCAAAGAGAAAACAAATCTAGGTTACGACCGGAAAACCCAAGGGACGCAGGTTCAAGCCTTATAACAAACATGAATTATTCGAACAATACATTTAGCTTAGCTTATTTAATTTTCTAAATAGTTTCGATACAGCAATAATTCTACATCAACAAATTCGAACGAACGTAAAAAATGATAAATGAGTTCACAAAGTTACAAAACGACCATGTGTGTGGCCATAAACGGTCCAACATCGAGAGATGTAATACCGCAATAACCGATTAATCGATTGCATTATATCTAAATTGATATCTTACCTCGCCTTCGTGTTTAGAGGATATGTCACGGAGTCTGGCATACAGTTTTAAATGCTCCCTCGGAGTAAGCTGGTCAAACAGCGCGTCAAATTGTGGACAGTACCCTATATTTTGTTGTACAGTATGGATATCTTTCAGAATGCTGTAATTAAGAAGTTACAAGAGATAACATATTTCTTTTCAGCATATATATCGTTCATTATGCTGCAAATAAGAAGTAACACAAACTTAAATTTGCTGTACCATAGGCATATCCTATAGTACGTTGTAATCTAGAAATTAAAAGAGCTAAACGCTGTTCATTTGATATCTAAGAAAATAATGAATAGCCTGTGGTGTCGCATCCTTTGCTTCTATGTATTCATGCGGTTGTTCTTTGTTTTGACCGCCAGTGGCCTACTTTGCCACTGACCGTTCCAAGGCGGTAGCCCTATTGTCAACCCTTTTGTGTTTGTGATGTCGTTTGCACTTATTATTATTATTTGCCTTCTTGTTTGTCAGTTTGCGTGTTTGTTTCTGTATTTTGTGGTTGACTGTCCTCCTTGAATGCTACTTTCCCTGTCCGATCTTTTTATATTTCTTGAATGCGTGTGTTTGGATCACCGAGTTTTGTGAATGCTTTATTTCCTGTTTTTGTCTTTAATCTTGTCTTGTCGCACCCTTAACGGTTTGTTCTTGTGTTTCTCTGGCTTCTGCCAAGTTAGTGAGTACTTACTTTGTGGCTTTCTAGGCGTTTGTTTTTATATTATATCATGTTTTACTCATATTGTCTATTAATGTTGCCTTGTTTGTTAGAGATTATAACATGGCGGGGATATCTTTATTTACAATGTCCCGTCTTTTGGGATGACAGTAGGGTAAGAGTGATGTTTGGTGCACCCTAGAACCTGGTTTAAACCCCCAGCGGCCTTTTGTGCCACTGACCGTTCCAATACGGTAGTCCTATTGTCAACCCTTTTTTGTGTTTCTGATGTCTTATCTTGCCTTTTATTCATCTTTAAAGTTGTTCTTTGTTTCTGTTTGTGTTTGTGGTTGACCGTCGTCCTTGAATGCTACTTTTCCTGTTAGCTTTTTATATCTACTTTTTTTTGTATCTGCGTTTAATGTATAACGCATACTTTTGTAAACGTTAATACTGCTTGTATCGCAGGCTTTTTATATACCGGTCTTAGGGTATGTAAACGGTTGTTATAACAAATAGTGACACATATCAAAACCCGTAAATGTTGTAGACACACATTTAACGGGTTTATGTCCTGCACATAACAAACTACCATAATGACACGCTTTTTTGTCAACATTTAGAAAAGAAAATCGTATCTATCTATAGACTCGTAATTTTAAAATACTGATTTTAAGTGTTTATTGTGAAAACGAAATGAGAATGTTCTTTCTTTTAAAAGTAGAGATAAAAGTCGGAAATGTAGCATTCAAGGTTCATAGTCGACCAAAAACACGCATCGAATCAAACAACATTTACAAGGAAACAATGGCTTAGTGTGATTGATGGATTGATTGAATTGGATTTTATAGTCGCACCAACAGCTAAGGTCATATGGCGACTTTCCAGCTTCCATTGGTGGAGGAAGACCCCAGGTGCCCCTCCGGGCAATTTTCTTGCACGGGCGGGCACCTGGGTAGAACCACCGACGTTCCGCAAGCCAGCTGGATAGCTTCCTCACATAAAGATTCCTAGGCCCCTGAGGGATCGAACCTACAGCGGTGAGGGGCAAGTGATTTCAAGTCAGAGACGTTAACCACTCGGCCACGGACGCCCCGGCTTAGTGTGAGGTTAGTGCTTCCTAGAACCTGGTTTAAACCCCCAGTGGCCTTGTTTTGCCACTGACCGTTTCAAGGCGGTAGTCCTATTGTCAACCGTTTTGTGTTTGTGTTGTCTTATTTGGCCTTATTTGGCCTTTTATTCATCTTTAAATTTGTTCTTTGTTTCTGTGTGTGTTTGTGGTTGACTGTCGTCCTTAAATGCTGCTTTTCCTGTCCGATTTTATATCCATATTTAATGATATATATTACAATTATTTATACTAATTGGACATATGTGTATGTATACCTATATGAACTAAGTTTGGCGTCACCAGACGTGGGTTTAACATCTCCTGTCAGCATTTTAAAGGTCGATGTTTTACCAGCACCGTTGACACCTAGGAATCCAAAACACTGAAAGGAATACGACGGAAATATAGCATGGCTTTATAATTGGAATTCAAAATATAATAACTACAATACTGAAAAGGTGGTCCCTTGGCAGGAACGAACACAAATAAGAGATGAAAGTTAAGACTCGATTTGATTGAGTCTGTTTATGAACGGTAATATTAGCTGCACCATTAGCAAGCCCCCTAGCACAGGCTAGAGCGGCGTTGTTGTTTATTAAATGATAGCAAGGATTCGTAGCACGTGCTGACATTTTATGTTTTGTTTAATTTATTTATTACAAGCTATTGTAACACTGTATCTTATGTATTGACTTTTGAATAATTCGTTTGATATGAATCATATCACGTTTGCAATAGTTAATTTGCCATATTTTGTAGAGTATCAACATATTGGTCCAGACGTTATCAAGACATCCCGGTGATATCTCAGTTGTTCCTCGTATAAATAGCTATTGTTCTTCGTATAAATATCTACTTTATTACAACTTTTCATTTTGTTATTAGCATCTAAATAGGTTAATACCAACACTCAGCTAGCAAACAGGGAATGGTAATTTGCTTTGCTCTGCGGAGTAATATTTAATTACGTTATTGTATAAATGTTTTACCTCTCCTCGTGGAATTGACAGAGATAGACCGTCAACTGCAATAATGTCGCCACGTTTCCTTGTTTTGTACACCTGAAACGCATGCACAGTTCATTTAATCATATGCCAGAGTTAGTGGTAAACTCACTAGGTACTGTGTTGGCTTTTTCTCTATTGCTTTACAAGCATGAACTGTTGAAGACTATATTTGGAGGAGGCTGTTTCCAACATAGAAATGTGCATGGAAAGACGATTAAATTGAGAGAAAAATAATTCACTCACTAAGCTTCTATACTTTCAACTGTTTAACATACATGTATATAGTCATGTAAAAAAAAGGCCGATTTAGTGCCTGATGTTTTCATTTCTAAGTCGCCTATTTAGTCAGTTTAACTATGTCTAGTATGTAGATATGTCAAGGACACCTATTTGGTGAGTGTATTTATGTTTAGGTCGCATATTTAGTAATTGTGTATGTATGTCCAGGGCGCCAGTTTAGCGAATGTGCACGTAAGTCGCCTAATTTGTCACTGAATACTTGACTTAAAACTTGAACTCATCAGGTCAAGGTCGCTCTACAATATCACCACCTAAGTACAATACAATCAATGTCATCAATGATATGAATGAATGAATGAATGAATGGTGTTTTACGGCACCTCGACACATAAATAGGTCATATTGTGCGCAAACACTGATGAAAGATGAAGAAATGAAGAGGAAATTAAAAATTAATGTAAATATATAAAGATAAACCTATTTACAAATAAGGGACGATATGGTAGTAATATAAACTATATACGTAAATCAACAAATGCCCGTCAACGGGTATATAAGCAGCATGCAAATTGATTCTATTACGCCGATTGCATGTTGTTTTTATGGTATTATTCCTAAGCAACATAATTTATAAACATTTATAAGCAACATAATTTATAAACAATAATGTGCTTACTACAACTGTATCTAATTGCACAACAGGTTTATATAATATATACCTTTGTCAAGTTTTCAAGTCGTAGAAGATCGTGTTTTCCTGTACCATATATTGTCCGATCTCTTTCTGCTTCGACGTCCTCATCTTGATTCTCAGTCGACTCGGGTATATTAGTCCGTTTTCTATGATTTTAAAACGCCTTTTATGATACATATACATATACATTTAATTTCATATCATATCATATACAATATGTCTTTGCTACCAATACAACAATTGAAAGATTGCATCTTAGACTCTCGACTATTGCGTGAGTGTGTATCTCGAGATATGATATGTGGTCGTGACATGTTTGGTTGCACTTGCACTCTTAGTAAATTTATACTTTGGAACATTAATCTGAATGCTGTTGTTCAAATAATAAATACCTGCAATTTATGAAAAATCCATATTCGCACAAAACATTAAGGATGAAGAAAACTATTCCTGCCGTTGCCATGACGACGAGTCTTCTTCCTGTAATATCCCATGACAAAGGGGACAGTATCTTGTCATTTTGCCCTGCAATAAACATAAGTAATTTTGAATTCCAACTAATTTACCGGATTGCAAAAGTCTAGCAGGAAATATATGATTCACACAAAACAAGTCGCCTCTATATATAAATATGTAAAGGCAGACACAAATTGTAAATGTATGATCAAGTGAGCATTATGTTTTACCCAATCGTGAAAACTCGGCCAATCCCGTCATTCTTCGGGATCCCGCCTCGTGTGCCTCGAGCTTCGGTATTTTCAAAATCTTGACATTTTGTTAGCCGGAAGACAACGGCACAGGAAATAGTGCACTCTTGCTATGTAAACAATCTGGTCGCTAGCCAAACGTGTTTATGCATAATTTGCGTTGAATGTTTGTATTTTTATAATGCAGATGAAGGTTTTATCACTGCTTTCATGTAAATAAAACTATTGATGGAGCAATCGGCTGAATGACATTGCAACATGTGAATGATAACTTTGATTTTGAATGCAAATTTGTTTTTACGGGAATCTAAGGCGCGATGACGTAACCAGTATGGAAACCTCCGATTTACATTTGAGTAATGATGCGAAGCAGTGTACGAGATGTTGCGAATGATGTTTTACCATTTCCAGTTAGCCTAATTCCAATTGCATTTAATCAAATATAAGTCTTACATGTCTAGTATTCAGTAAACGAAAATGCATAATCACTAATTATGTTGATAACGTCGACGTCGTTTGTCGAGAACATTCAACAAAGCGAAATAGTTCAATTCAAAGTTTTTGTGCACAATATGACCTATTTATGTGTCGACGTGCCGTAAAACACCATTCATTCATTCATTCAATTCAAAGCTTAAATATTTTTTTTATTTTTTTACTGCTGGTTTTGATGTTTATGAAATTCACTGGAAGGTATTTGTGTTTTGTTTTTCCTCTCACTCTCTTACACTTGCTGGTACAATTAACCACACGCCTACCATCTCATGATGGATTTTTCTATAATCGATCCCAACAGTTAATAATCTCTAATTTTTAACATATAATCACTAATCATAGGTGACTTATATGTATAATACAGTATGTATGTCTGTATAAGTTTAATAGACATTTGCAAGTCAAACCTTATCATATTCATATAGAAAATATTTTGATTCAATGCAAACATATATTACATATAAAAATATATTCACCTGTGTTTGAATAAAATTCATTTTTGTATTGATTTAGTGCTATTGTCATCAGTCCGTTACCAAGGCAATAATTCGGAAAAACTAGGAACACGTTTTTCAGGATGTCACTAAGCTCGGAAAGATTCTGAAATATAAATATGTATATTGTATATGAACGTCTACTTTACACGCATGCATATACATACTGTTTACTTCTGAATTAATTATCAACAACGATGCTATGACTTTTATCCCATTATGTCTTCATGTGCCTTTAGTGTAACATGTGTAGCAATAAAATAGAATTAAACATTTTATGGGTTATGCAGTTCTACAACAATTTCTAGTAAGAGAATGAATGAATGAATGAATGAATGAATGGTGTTTTACGTACGTTGACACATAAATAGTTCATATTGTGCGCAAAAAACGATGAAAGATGAAGAAATTAAGTAGTAATTAAAAATTAATGTAAATATATAAAGATGAAACTATTAAAAAATAAGGAATAATATGGTAATAATATAAACTATATATGTAAATCAACAGATGCCCGTTAACGGGTATATAAACCAGTAAATATATATAAAAACACACTACAATGACCCATACAGCCCGACCTTCCTCAGGAAATCCAAAACAAGACCAAAATCCACAACATCAACTCCCCCACCCCACCCCACCCCCCTCGAAATGTCCTTTGTTTTTTTGCGCAGTTGTAAATCTAACATCAGAATGAGAATGACTGGTGTACTCTAACCACCTTAGTATGGCATACAGATGAAATGGACATGGCGTTGGTTGATTTGAACACCACAATCGGCAACGCCCACCTCGATGTTTAAAACCACCAACTCGATGAGACAATACCCTTTTTTTTAGCCATCTTTTGACGACCCGTTTAATCTCCCCGTCAATAGGTGGTGCAAGGGTCGGGGAGGACCATCCCGTAACACACCTTACAATATCTTTACATTTACAATTTACAATATTCGTATGAAATAATATAGTATACTTCGGTTGAGGCAGGGAACATATAATTTCAGGAAGAGTGAGAAAAAATATGTTCAAAGGAAAAACAATAAAAAAACGAACTCTTTTACCTAACAGTTGATTGCTGTCCAATGACCCATCTGCTTATAAACATTTTGTATATGCAAGTGTTTAATATTAATATAATTGTGTTGGTTTTGCTCTAAAAGTGTACCAGGAGGAGTGCATGGATAGGAGTAGTAGATGAATCTATAATGGTTTTGTACTTGATCCGTGAATTATCAACTCTTTCTAGTTGATTATTTCTAATTGCGATTTGTTTATGTGTTTCATACAGTTACCGTAGTCATTGGGGTAAGGGAGAGCGGTGTTTTTAGTCGTTTTGAGGTAAATATGTAGTATTTCATTTCTAAAATAATTTTGCAACTCTACAGTTGATTGTTCTTCACTTGTGTTAAAAATAAATGCTTGTTCTGAAAGATTCAGATTTATGTTTTTGGTTAAAAAGAAAATGTTTATCTGTGTTAAAAAAACTCTGAGATGAAGGACATGTCCAAAACATATCAACTATTGTCTCGTCTTGGTGGCAGAAGTGTAAGTGTTGCTTCTTTCATTACTTCTCATGAACAGACTCAATAAAACCGAGTCTGCTCCTTTATTCTCTTAATTGTGTGTATTGCTCTCAAAGGATCACCTTTATCGGTATTTTTTATAACTTATTAAATGGTATGATCATCAGTAACAATAAACGTACAACCAACATACTTTGTCATCCGAGAACATCTCCAACATGAAGCTGCAGACCACGCACGTGATTCCAGTGAACAAGTTGACGACAATCAGAATGATGTAGGCCACGCTTGGTTCATTGAAAACAAAGGAAGCGGGATACATCATAGGTGTAATGGACCAACTAAAACAAAAGAAAACACTGACAATTTTAGTTTTCCTGATACTAACTGACTTTTGTTCTTGAATTTCTACAGATAAAAAAAAAGGCGCAATTAACAATAGTCAATATATGTGTTTTAAATGATGACTATACATATTTAAAAATAAAATTACGCATAGAACAGAATATTATAATACTTTACAAAATATGCCAAATTCACCAGTTCAATTTGATATCACAAAAACTCCTCAAACCTGTCACAAAAAATCCTCAAACCTATTGTAATTTAGGCGTGTACACTTAAAATTGATTTAAAACAACCACTTATCACATAACATGATAATGTGGTGGGGGAGTGTAATAACACCATTCAATATTTTAGATATTCCACTAGAGGTATAACATAACATTAATGACGTCATGGACGTCACGTTAATGTACGTTTTCTGACGCAATCTGACGTTATAAGTTATGTAATAAATAGAATCTAACATTCGTTCTCATTCATTATTGAATTTATTAAACTCGTTAGCAAAAATGAGATAATGCTCAGCAAGAGCCTCGCATTATATCATTTTGCCAACTCGTTTAATAAATTCAATAATGAATGAGTACTCATGTAAGATCATCTATTTATTGCCTACGTCCACCACTCATTGTGTTGTATATTGCCCTTTTCATTGTATATTTAATTAGCTTTTTGTTTGTGATTGCAGTGTGGACCTAGGTGCCACTGCGTTTGGGTGCTGTGTTTTCTAAAGTACCATTTTTCTCATGAACAAATGCGCTTATGCATGCCACCGGTAGGTAGCAGTGCCACTGGGTCGGTCCTTTTATTTATTGTATTGTTTACATAACAGGCATATTTAAATAAACGTTAAGCAGGTCCCATTATACGAAAATAAGGAAAAAACAATTTCAAAACATGTTGATTTAATTAACGCATGGGAAAATCTGGTAAAAGTTACACGAGTTTGATGGTAACTTAATACCTTTCCACAATACATACATTCTGTATCATCCCCGTTTTAGGTTTAAAAAAACAGTCTGGCTTTAATCAAACTGAATAAATCACCTTAAATCAATCGTTTAAAAACGTGTGGCAAAATGAAATTGATTCCCGGACTTAAAATCAAATATAAAACATACCCATATAAAAGAAATAATAAGACGACAGCCTCGAAATTATCTCCGGAAGTGTATGCCGGTATATGGAAAGCCAGCAGGATGCAAACGATACACACCGCTGGTATCAGG
>JAWPHD010017879.1:0-17500 GCA_037043455.1 Cyrtodaria siliqua
TAGTAATTAAAAAGAACTACAAACAAATAATCAACTGAACATGATTTTATTTGTATCCATTATTAATGTTAATATAAGCTACATGTGTTACTATATTATTTTTCTGAAACAGCATGTATCATAAAGGGACAAACGGCAATCTTGATTTTTAAACATGTACATGCAGTTGTATGTGTCGTCTACACTTTTGGAATATATATGAAAATCATGGTTTGAAATATTTTTTTGAGAACTACTAATCTAGTCCAGTATTTAAAACACTAATATTAATTGAATTGAATTGGGTTTTAAGGTGCACCAACACGTTAAAACCTTTAAGGTTATGATGCCTAACAGGAATGAACATGCCAGACTCATCCTCCATTTACATCAAGATAAAATATGGAGAATGGGCCTAGAACTTTCTTAACTGCAGAGTTGCTGCAAATTCTATAGTAGCCACATTTCCATATGATGTGTCACAAGTCCTACTCCGCTGCATGTGACACTGTGTTTGTGAGATTGCAGGTTGTATTCTTAAAGAATAAAAATATTTATATAGTCCAGTTTCCTCATATTAAATTAATATTCTTGATTTACTACTGAGCATGCTACAGCTTTAAAGTGGAGATTGTATTGCATAACAATATTTCTTACAAATGGCAGGAGGTATACAGTACTGGTTCTAAATGGCAGGAGGTATACAGTACTAGTTCTACCCAGGAATAATGGGGCGGTCTGCCAGTCTACGCGAAAACATTTTCAAGTCCACATGACATTCGGTTAAAAGTCAAGATAAAACGCCATTAAATGCTTGGTCAATTGAACACAGACAAGGCCATCCTTAAATAAAGGTTGATTTACTTTGCTATTTTATGTACATTTTGTTTTTTAGGATCGCGCCGCAAAGCACATCAAAACCCAAACTGGGTCCCACAAAATAAACCATCCACAAATAGGCGTGCATTCAGTGTTATTTAGCAGCTTGCATTTACGAATAAACATTTGTTCTCTTTTAATTTTACAGTAAAGTGTTCTGATGGCATATAGACTGACTTGTTATTAATGAACTAAAGGCAGAAAAAGATTATACATGTGCAGTAATTCATAGAAAAATAAGAATATGAAAAGGAAATCAAATGTTCAAACTTAATATTGAAAGTGATCTTTCCTCTTCGGTTCAATGCGACAAATTCGTGTGACCTCTCATGTCAGTATGAAAGCTGAAATGCTATTGGTTCAAATTGCGTATTTAAATCGTCCAAAAAAGTGTGTAAATTCAAATTGACCAATTTTAATCAAGGGAGAACACTTATCAACAAATACGGCTTGAATTGAATGATGTTTAACGGCTCACCAACACAGTATAGGTTATTTAGAGCCGCCCCAGAGAGAGGGGAAGGATACATAGGAATCCGGGAACCTGCCCTAAATACGGCTTTAAATTACAAGCAATAAAACGTTATTTATTTTTATGTTTTTAGATTATAAAAATGGCCTGACACTTGGGCCGACTAAGGGGTATTTTCCGCCAAGTCTGATGGACAGAAGTTTTTTGCTGAGACTGGGCTGTCGCTACCAAAAGCCTTAATTTTATTTTTTTTTAAAAACAGACTCATAAACGGCCTAACATGTGCTAAAATGACACAAAACCCACATTTCCAACAATCCACTGAATAACGAAAAATAGTTAATGATTGCACTATGTTCCTTTAAGATATTTTTTTTTTACTTTAATATAATATGAATGTATGTTAAATATATTATGCTTTACTTATGGACTTTAAATCTGCTTTCATATCATTAAATACAATTTGGAGTTCAATTTCTTCATTAATCTACCTTAGCTCAGACTGCTTAGCTTTAAATATGTTATTAAACGATAAAAATAATCAATAATAATAATATACCAGTACATTACAAGAATGCAAAAACAATTTCCTTTTAACTATTCCCATTTTGATTTGCAAATACAAAAGTTACATATATGTAGTACTAGTCTCTGTGCAGACACTCAAATTTCGAGGCCTTGTCTATTTATTGGGAAACTCAGTTGAAAGGCATAATTCTACATAATTGCCGAACAGAATTATGGCACTTGTATCTGAGTTCTTCAAATGAAAATGTGGTGTCATTCAATTTTTCAGGGGATTTTAGGATATAATGAAAACATTTAATTTAAAATTGAATTGAATTGAATGTTGTTTAACGGCTCATCAACACAGTATAGGTTAAGACTAAGTTGACAGGTTTATTCATAATTTTTCATTGCAGAGATGTTGAGATTTTATCTTATTTTCAGTAGGTGATAAAATTTGTGTTAATCGGTTTTTATCCTTGGGTTCTATAGTAAAATAAAAATATTTGACCAAGTAAAAAGATAATAATTTTCAAGATTTTGATTTTGAAAGATATGTATGTTGAATCAGTTTGCATGAATGTGCATGAAATATGCAGGGTTGTTTTAAAAGAATCACATTGTAGATACCTTAATTTTAAAAGTAAACTTGGTTGAACATCAATGATAAAGACCGAGTTTATCACCTACCAGACCTACCTAATTACCTACCAGAATGAATTAGGTAGATCTTATTTCTGGTCACTGATTGGTCAGTTTTATTGATGATGCTCTATCAAAATTATGAATAAACAAACTTTTACCAATTGTGTGTACATGTATGTATAAAAGGGGCCATAATGTTGTTAAAATAAAAGCAAGAGGTCTAGATCCTGGCTCTATGATGTTGTCTAATGATGCCGAATACAGAGTACGTGTTTCAAAAAGTTATATAAAACAGTTTTCGAGATAAAAGCTTACATACAAAACTTTAACCAAATTGTCCAAGTATAAACTGATAAAAGGGGCCTTAACATTAAAATAAAAGCATGAGTTATAGAACCTGTCTCTATGATGTCGTCGAACGACAGCAAATACATGTATAAAGTTTCAATCCATTATGTAAAGTAGTTTCGGAGATACAAGCTTACATACAAAACTTTAACCTACGCAGACGACGATCAAGACAAAGTGATGACAATTATAGCTTTCTTTTTCAAAGAAAAAGTCAACAAACGACATCGTCACATCATGAACTTGGGGAGTGTTAAAAAGCACCAAGATTGCGGTGTGTCCTTTTAACTTACATCATGTACATGTTAGATTTATAAAATACAACTAAATAAAACAGAAAAACATATCCGTAATTTTGTCTCCTAAATCATATTAAAAGGCCAAATCTCACTCCTAGATATCACAAAGGTGGTTTTAAAACGTGACTAAGCTTGCATTTATATTAAAACTGACCAAGTTTGGTTGAGATACTAATGGAAGTGCTAGAGTGATGCCGACAAAAAAAATCTTACCATGATGCAAGCCCGAATTACCAATTTTCCTACCATTTATTTATAGAATTTATGATATGTAACTATACACAAATTTGGTTCAAAATAGTCAGTCACAAGTAAACAGCATGAATGCAACAGATGGAAGTTAATTGTTCGGTTTGTTTTTTGGAACTCTTTCACTCCGACGGAGGTGTGTTTTTCCTCTTGAATACTTTGAATCAACTTATTCTTAAAAAAAATGTATTTGCCTCCAAAGTTACCATAGTTAATAAACTTGGTAATAACATGGTCCATAAAGTTCAATCCGTAAAATTGCCACGAGCCCGATTATTGTAAGAATGGTTTCGTTTAGGATTAAGCATCCATTTTCATTGCTGCAGTAGAACTCAGGATCCTCATCACTCTAATACTCTACATCTAAAACAATGAATTTCAATCACTTTTTCTTTGTTATATTGCAGTTTTAACTAATCCATTATGGTTTCTATGTGAAGAATCTACTTCCAATTCAGGCCTTAATTTACTGGAAGATTTGAGCAAAGTAGTCATCCTTTATCAACTGACTTTGCCTTCACCGCACTTCAAAGCGAATGTTCAAGTCACCGTTATTTCCAGGGTTCCAGTTATCCATAATAATATCTGAATTATAAGTAGCTGGCATGTGAATGCATATATGAACGTACATGCCGATTACAATTTAGACCATACATATTATATAATAACTCCCAATATTTGTCTCAGCCATTTCAGAACGAGACTTTTTTGTTTGACTTTCTTGCTTATTTGGCTGGTCAACTTTGAACCGTATGTTTGAACACTTTGAATGCTATTAAGACTGCTTTTATGCTTGGTTCCTTTTTTACATAAACACTGTAACTCTGCTGAAGTGCTTACAGCCACAGGCAGTGTTATTTTAATAAGTGTTTGATTCCTAGACCGGTTCCGCCTGCATGCTTCAGAAGTAAATCTGCGTTGAGGCTACCCTATGTCTTCTCTAATAACTTGACTAGTCCAGACAGAACAGCAATCACACGATAATGCCTTTTTCTCTGAAAGAGATGAAAGAAATATTTAATTTATACAATTATTCTTATTCTGCAATAGTGTGATGTTTAATACATTAATTGAACTGGAGTTTAACAGCTTTGGTCATATGGCGACTTTTCCAGCTTTCATTGGTGGAGGAAGACCAAAGGTGCCCCTCCAGTTACAGGCACCGGAGTAGAACCAATGATGTTCCGCAAGCCGGCTGGATATCTTCCTCACATAAAGATTCCTAGGCCCATGAGGGATCGAACCCACAGCAGTAAGGGGCAAATGATATCAAGTCAAGAATTTACCCACTCGACCAAGGACCACCCACTACTTACATGTCAGTCTTCGACTTGACCCACTAGCCCAAAGCCCGGGGCTAGTAAACTGTCATTCGGGCTAGTGAATTTTAATTTAAGTAGTTGGGCTAAAGAAAAATGTATGGGTTTTCATTGAGTATATAAAAATTCGGGCTAGTGACATAAATTAATTCAAAGACTGTACATGTACATGTAGCTGCAGCTCTAAAATGTTGAGGATGAACCATATACCCCGTTTAAATGCTTCCAATCCCATACTTCCTAAAGAAAACGAACTCATCAGTGCTATATATTAGGAGTTACAGTTTACAGCCTAGCATCAATTTTAAAGGGGAACATTAAAAAATATATATATTGAAATCTTGAAGTCTCAAAATCACATGGGCAAAAAAAAAGTCACACATTTTAATACCGGGTTATGTCCAACCGTTTTACTGTTCCTATGAAATTATTATTAAAATGTGTGACTTTTGTTTTCTACCTTGTGTCTTTAATTTAACAATATACACCAGGAATTTTGAGAAAGTCAGTTTTTGCAATTCATAATTAATATCCTTCAACATGCACTTATTATTTTAAATGAATTACCGTACTTAGCAATTAAATGTAATACCCATTTTAATCTACTGCTGCATTTTCATTGATCGCCTTTATACACAGATGTTTATCTAGATGTAAATGGAGAGGGAGTCTGGAATGTTTATTCTTGTTGGCGCCATATAACCTTTTTTTGAGTTGGTGCACCATTAAACTCCAATTCAATTAAATTTAAACAATTTCAATTTGCTTATAAAAATAATAAAAATTACTTCTTGTGATTTTATTCAAGTTGTATATCTCCTTATAATTTAATATACAGTAGTATAATAAAGATTACGTGGTCATCATTGGATCTGTTAAAAAACAAATGGCCAAAAACAAAGTTTTTTGTAAACCCAAGTTTATAAAATACATGAACAATCCCAGTTAAATTACAGCGCATTGGTAAATCCCAGTTAAATTTTAGCGCATTAAATTAAGTGATGATTGTAGTTTCTGCTTGTGCTTTGGCTCAAATATTTGGAAACATGCACCTGGCAATGACAAAATTTCTGAAATGAATGTAAAAGCATTTTGTAACATTGAATGAGAATAAAACGTGAAACTGACAAGTCATGGTATTTGCTATTGGTCAAAATGTAATGAATGAGCCTCAAACTGACTCCTTATTTACCACAATCTCATTAAAATCAGACTCTTTATCGCGCTACGATACTCTACATTACAAGGATCTAAGAACTCTCCATTGGAGGTCACGTCAGACTGACCTTACGATTAGCCAATCAGATTTCAGCCTACAAAATTGTTCAGTATAGAACGCTGTGGAGCAGTCTATGCTCGGTATTGAAAGAGACGATGTCCGTAACTTAGCTTATAAACACCAAATAATTAACATGTCGCCAGTTGTCAATCATTTATCCATTTCAACCAATCAAACCAGAATGATACCTCCGACAAACAACAGCAAGTATATAAAGCACGTGCAACTATATTATATAAACTATTGTCAATATACACCGACATCAACAAAGGGGCGGAGATATCTAAGTACTGGTGACATGTCAATTGCGTTAACAAACATAATACACCAACCATTATTGAATATTTACTGAAAAAAAGATTGTTGACGGAATTTAAATGGTACAAACATTTTTGCTGATTCGTGGGATTGAACCCACACTAAAATGACACCGCGGGTCATCAGTTGGTGGAATATACATTTTCAAAACACACATGGCAGCGCCCATGATTTTCTTTGTATCTTGATATAAAACGTGCCATTTAGTGCATTTCTTTGAATTCATCGCGCAATGGGGATTATCCACAGCAACACATGAAGATGTTATCTTTATTCGGATATACATGTATGACAGTGGATTTTCGTTTGTTCAGTTCACTCCAACGTCATCTGAGGTGCATATGAAACACACGATTTTATTGGTTGAATTTAGTTGATCTTATCATGAATATTGATTAGATGAAAGGTCGATCTGATGTGACCTACGTGTACAAGGGAGTGGAGATCCTATAGTGGAGAGTATCAAAGCATAATTAAATTAGGTCATGATTTTATTTGCATGTACCATGAAATCCATTCTGCACAGTAACATGAAGCCATATAAATCATTTACTGAAACCATTTTAAACCCGATTTCAGGAAAAAATCTAGGATATATAGTGAATTCAACTTTCTTTTTTTTTTTACATTTTTATTATTGTCTGTAACATTTTATAATTTGCTGATATTGTGTTATAATTTTTTTTTTAAATTAACTGTTATTCAGATTTCAACTAATGGGGTGTGCAAATGACATGTCTGAAAAATTACTTGATTTATGACCATCAATCACCCTGTGATGGTGATTACATAATAATCACATCCCATCACAGGGTGATTGATGGTCATAAATCAAGTAATTTTTCAGAAATGTCATAATCTATACCAGAGATAAGCAAGCATTCAAGTGACAAGGGTTTTATTGCACCACACCCCCTCCAGGCAAGATTTGATTACATAATCAGTTCTGACATGTAAGACACAGGCTCTGTGTACATTATGAACTACTAGTTTTAAGCAACAAATAGAATAGGTGACTGTATTTTATTTAATTACAAGGTGCCATTAGCAGGCATAATTTTGTGTTTTAAGTAAACAGTTAAGGAAAAAACAGTTTTTATTTACACACTTTTAGGTAGCATACATAAATACCCAAATATAAATACCAGAGAGCTCTAAGATAAGAATTTTAATATTATTTTTTTTATTACCATTTTATATATATATAATTATTTTAATTTTTTTCTTTACTCCAATCATTTTTTTCTGATCAATATGTTATTATCCTTCATTATTTTACATATTGCTTTTTTGCTTTTGTTACTCAGAATTGTTCTAAAGTTTATGGTTTCAACTAAATTGTAAAATTTTGTGTTTGCGTATGTTTGTGTTTTCATTTTACTTTACAACACAAACAAACAACTGACTCAAAAAAAACGTCTTTATTCATGGAAAGATAACTCGTAATTTTATTGACGCAGTGATCGATATTGATACATTTTCCATCCGAGAACGGCGTTACGCTTTTACCTGACGATATGTTTTCGTATTAACTGGACGGATATAAATACATGGACAAGATTGCAGTACCTATTAATTATACATTATTTCAACACGGTTAAACTGAGGTAAACATAAACCTCAAACATTTCTATAATTTAAAATGCTGGCTTGACAATTTTGTGAAGCATAGATTTTTTCTGAATATGTTCAAATAGTTAATAAACATATTCTACACACCTGTGACAAGCAGTCTTCGAATTAACCCATTAGCCCCTATCCCGGGGCTAGTAAACTGTCATTCGGGCTAGTGATTTTTTTAATTTATATAGTCTGGCTTAAGGAAAATATACGAGTTTTTATGGAGTATATAAGAATTCGGGCTAGTGACATGAACATTTTAATTCAAAGACTAGACAAATACGGAACAGTTTGACACTAGAACCATGAATTCTGAATACGGCGATTGGCAAAAGTTTAAACGCTATGTATTTATGTTTCGCTACGCACTGAAATAAATATTTTGTGTTTTTCTCACATTTGTTTACTTTTTTAATACGCGCAGAACAAAAACTTCTGCGTTTTTTGGCTCATATATATCTGTACATTACGCAGATACGCAGCTTATCCTAAGAGCTCTGAATACCATATTTCTAAAATGCTCTAAAAGCACAACCTTTCTTTTGTGGTAAACAAATAAATGTACCAGTGTATTTTGTTAACAATCTTTCAGTCATATCACCAGTGTGTTATAATTACATTATGCTGGGAAGACTTGTCCTTAGCATTACTCTTATAATGCGGAACGTCAAGACTCAAGTAAGGGAACCACTAGTACCATATATATATGAAGTATGACTTGGGAGAGGATTGAACACACAACCTCATGCATGTGAGGCGGACATTCTACCACTATGCCACCGTGGTGGTCTCCTAAGAAAGTGACCGTTAACTTGTTACACACACATTTGCTTTTTTTCAAGAAGTCAAGCTAAACCACATTTGTATGTCACTTTAGTTTAAAATGGCAATCTTGATTTAAAAACTTGCAGTATAATCCCCATAATTTTTTCTACATAATTTGCATTTGTTTAATCATTAATATTAAAAATATAGAACATTAAATTCAGTTCTAAATTGCACTTTTCATAGTGAAGTGTCATTTAATTGACTATAAAATAAAAAAATAAACCTGTAAGTCATCAAGTTTTAAAGGCACAGTTCAACAAAACCACTTTAATAAGTAATAACCCCACCAAATAATGCATTTTTTGGGCTGTTTTTATAGCCATTCATGATTGGGCTATATTCCCAATGCCAAAACATATATTTTCCACAATTTTGAGACAAAAGTTCCCAATTGAAGAAAAAAAAAAGGGTTAGTGTGACAAGTACAGAGAATAAAACATTTTTAAAATTCCCAATTGTAACAGTATGGGTTATCTCCCCTAAGTTAGTAAGTATTGGAAAAACACTGTAATGGCAAAATTACACAACAAAACCGTTCATCAAAACTCTATCCAGCTGTTTAGGTCATATATAACAATCATCAGTCAATATATATGTGCCAAATAAAAGTATATGATTTTCATGGGTTCTTAAAATAACCGTGATTGAATATGCATTTATAAAACTTAGTTCGACGGTCCAGTTTTGTGTTTTTAGTTAAAGTTTACATAGATTCGCAAAATTGTAAGTTATATATATATATATATATATAAATATAATATTATATAAATCGCCATCAGTAGCTTTAGAAATGGCGTACATATTGTAATGTAAGACTTGACTGATGTTGACGGGATAGCTACTTTAAACTAGAGCTACAAATTAATGACATCATTTATTTTGAACAAGATTGAAACCGTAATGCATGATTTACAAATTGCAATGCGGGTCTGGGGGCTATGTTGTAACAATACTGCAGAGCTCCAGATAAGCTTTCATCACGCATGAATTGAATTGAATTGGGGTTTTAAGCCGCACCAACACATGAAAAGGTTATATGGCGCCTAACAGGCATGAACAGGCCAGGCTCATCTTCCATGTACATCGAGATAAAATATGGAAAATGCGCCTAGAACCTTCTCACCCAGAACTGCAGAGTTGCTGCAAATTCTATCGTAAAAACTCCATTTACGCTGGAGCCACGTTATTGTTTTTCTGCCACTGCTCTTTTGATGTGAGCGAGATAGCACCTGAAACAATGCAGGGATCATGATGAAGACCTTTAATGAACATGAACAAAAAATGATAAAATGAACATGAATTTGGGGGGATTCTACCCCTCTGCCTACCACTCCAAAGGGATCTGCAGTGGCCCTATTCTTTGCCCCGTGACCAAACGGGGGACCCCGGAAACCACACGGGGCTCATCACGCATGAAATTTTTTTATTGCGAATTTACATTTACTAATGCATATTCTTAAAACAAGTTTTGAAAAAAAACATTAATGTAAAATGTTTACTCTTAGTTGTTACCAAAAAACATAACATATTTCCTCGTCTGCTTATATATATTCATTAAAGCTGTCAGTTTTTTTTAAATGGCATTAAGGCAATCTTTAAAAAATATATTTGCCGTTTCCCGACCCAGGATTTTATAAGTGGGTCGGTAGGTAGGTGAATAATTGTTTTTGCCAAAGACAGTAAAAAACGTAAGAAATTAAAGAAAAATATATACTAAAAACAGTAAAAAAAATAATTTGTTGAAGAATTGCTATAAAAATTTGGGTAGGGCCTTTTTTGGTGGGTAGGTAGGGAAACAGCAAACCAACATTTTTTTATGGTCGGCCTAATTTGTGTCAAACAGCCGACTTATTTTTTCCCTTGCAAGCATCGACTAGTAATTGCTGGAGGTACTTGATTGTCATTCAATACCTAACATCAATAAGTATTTAGTATGATTGGATGCATTCGATTTTTCTACTGAAGTGTCAAGTGTGTATGCAGGTATTTGGTTCTCGATACTTAAAGATGATTTTTTAATGCGTTCTTGTACTCGTTTATTTTATTTTATATGTTTTTGATAGTGATGTACCGATTAATCGATTGTAACTGATCATCAGTTTAATACTTAGGCATTTGATTATGATGATCGATTATGAAAGTATATAAACGACCAACGGCTAAATGTAAAATTTCACTTTGATTAATTTTAAAAATTGAAATAAACCTATGCACGAAACAACAGTTGGGAAATAAACATGTTAAAATGAGCATGTACACAAATAAACACATTTATATTTGAATTAGAATTACTTCACTGATTATAATAAAATTACAATGGCATTATAAACTAGACAGGAATGAATACATTCAAAAACTTGTTTTAAGTTCAAGGCCTGAAATACAGATTGACCTTAACGTTAAACTTTATGCTGACTAGACGATTATAACCAATGATTGATCGGTTACATCCAACCAATTATAACCAATGATCGATTGTAAATTTTAACCGATTGCACATCACTAGTTTTTGATGATTTGTTTGTTTGTATGATGTTTTACGTCATTTTCAACATATGTAAGGTTATATATGACAGTTGATTTTTTTGTGGTGAAGGCAGATCACCCACTTTTCTTTGGGTAGAACTATGCACCACCCGCCATCCATAAGAGAGTTTTTGATGAAAAAAATATTCGTAATTACGCAGATACACGTCTTATCTGGACTAGGCTAGCGCTAGGAATTTAAAGCTTTTAGCCCTAAAAATTTCTTTAGCCAGACGTTTGCCGAGATATTTTGTAACTTTAATTGAAGGCGCTTACACCGCGTTTGCATACACATCAAAGGTAAGTTATAAGAGTATGCTTTAAACAAACAGTGTCACACTTCGTGCACTTGCTGTTTTGATCAGCTATTATGGCCATAAGAGGGCGATACATTATTTGATATTTACCCGGCTCAATAACGCAATTAAATATATGGATAATATTGTGTGCGTGAGGTGGGGACACAAACTAGTTGATTGAAAGCGAGAGGCGGAACAGTGGGCGGCATCTATCGCACACAATTTGACAACGGTTTTCAATAAACAATGCGATAATTATTTATCTGTCCAAATTGATTGTCGCTAATTCTTTAACCACACCAAGCGGGATATTGGCTTATAAACTGTCAAAGACGTTGTTTATTAGAATTCGGGATTTTCCAAGATTTGTTAGACAAAATCGGTCGAAACTATGTGTAACTGAGTACAGGTATATGGTGAAATATTGATTCCTAACCGTATGTCCTCGATAGCTCAGTGGTTTAAAAGCCTGGTACGGTAAACCAGACCCTGGGTACCAGTCCCGGTTGAGGAACGATTTTTTCACCACCTGTTATATTTGGTGGCTCGTCCGGGATCCAGGACCAAAACTCCATTAGGGACACATTTCAATCTGGTGGGTGTGTATGTAACCGGGTACAGGTATATGGTGAAATATTGATTCCTAACCGTATGTCCTCGATAGCTAAGTGGTTAGAGCGCTGGTACGGTAAAGCAGAGACCCTGGGTTCGAGTCCCGGTTGAGAAACGATTTTTTCACCACCTGTTATATAGTGATTTGCCAGACCGCCGAAGTCTGGTGCATTTTTATGTATTTCTAAAGATTTTCATTCGACAGTTCGGGTTTGGTTTTGCCTATGGTGATTTGGCGAATGGTTAACGCGAGCCTAGGTGGAGTACTGCCAATACGTGTACATAGGCAATGGAAAATAACTTATTTCAAAGATGATTTTTAGAACTCACTGTTAACTGAATTAAAAGTCCCGTTACATTTACATCTGACTTGCTACAATCTGACTCACTTATCCTAGATAATCGGAGATTCTACATGTTGTCGTTGAGCTCTGACAGCAGACTGAATGAAAGTTGGTTGAGAGAGAGGGTAGGGTACATGGTCATGACATTTCATTCCTGTCAAGTTTATATTGGTTTTACAAAGTGTTCACTTTGATGTAATGTGTTATATGTGAAAAGAGTCTAAACATATTGTGTCATTACGCATCGATAGTTAAAAAAACACAACATCCTAACTTTTTGAAGGACGTTTCCTGAAGGCAATTTTTTTACAACGGATTATTCTAAATGTATACATGTTATAAAATACAACACTTACCATTCTGGAGTTTTACTATCATAAACACCGTCGCAACCGTTCAACTTCAACGCATCAAGTTCTAACGTCATGAACTTGATGAAGGATTGAATGCGCCGGGCAAAACTTCATCAGAAATCCTCAAAAGTACTTTTCCTGGAAACTCCGTCTCAGCTTACTAACTAAGTAATGCATCATCCATTGCCCCAACTCTCCATCAGAAATTTGAACATATCCAATAATTGTTCTGGCCATGTTATTAAATCCAGTTTATTTGATTTCTGAATGAAAATCCCGAACAAAAGAATGGCCGCCATGTTATGTCGATTTCTACGCGTGATGCGGTTATATGTATCATATAAGGGATACAATTATTTTGCTTAAAAACTATCATATACTATTTATACATGACCAGTGTTGTGTAATAACATCAATTTGTTAATAAATCGACACCTGTAAAGCATATTTCTTGTCAGGGAGCAAAAGAAAACAGTAATCACGATGGGACTATTTACGCGGAAGCCGCATCACAACATACCCTGAGAAACCCGCGACTTATGACTAGAACCACGGGTCAGACCGGGTAGGATAATTAATAGGTCGCAAACGTAATGGTTGCTTGGGTTGGCCTCTATCACGTTTGATTTTTCGTTATCGTCGAATAATCAAAATTGCCGCCACGGCGACTCAAAATTTACATAGAGTTATATAGGTAAAGGCTATACATGACACTTTTTTGCAACCGCTTGAAGGATTTTGATGAAACTTCATTACAATGATCTTTGGGATAGTCCCCCTCAGATTTGTGTTTTTCGCGGCCGGCAGTCATCCAAGATGGCCACCATGGCTAAAATTAGGTCAAATTTAAGGACATTTCAAACGACATCTCCTCCGAAACCACTTATTCCATTCTTGTGAAATATCATAAACATGTTCCTTGGGTTGGCCTCTATCATGTTTGTGTTTTTCGTTATCGTCGAATAATCAAAATGGCCGCCACAGCGATCCAAAGTGTACATAGAGTTATATAGGTAAAGGCTAAACATGACACTTTTTTGCAACCGCTTGAAGGATTTTGATGAAACTTCATTACAATGATCTTTGGGATAGTCCCCCTCAGATTTGTGTTTTTCGCGGCCGGCAGTCATCCAAGATGGCCACCATGGCTAAAATTAGGTCAAATTTAAGGACATTTCAAACGACATCTCCTCCGAAACCACTTATTCCATTCTTGTGAAATATCATAAACATGTTCCTTGGGTTGGCCTCTATCATGTTTGTGTTTTTCGTTATCGTCGAATAATCAAACTGGCCGCCACAGCTATCCAAAGTTTACATGGAGTTATATAGGAAAACGTTAAAAATGACATCTTCTCTGAAACCGCTTGAAGGATTTTGATGAAACTTAAATCACAATGATCTTTGGGATAGTTCATCTCAGATTTGTGTTTATTGCGGCTGTCAGTCATCCAAGATGGCCACCATGGCTAAAACTAGGTCAAATTTAAGGAAATTTCAAACGACATCAACTCCAAAACCACTTATTCTATTCTTGTGAAATATCATAAACATGTTCCATGTTCCTTGGGTTGGCCTCGTTCCTCGGGATGGCCTATATCAAGTTTGTGTTCTAGTTATAGTCGAATAATCAAAATGACCACCACTGCGACCCAACGTTTACATATAGTTTTATAGGAAAAGGTTGAAAATGACATTTTCTCTGAAACCGTTTGAAGGATTTTGATGAAACTTAATCACCATGATATTTGGGATAGTCCCTCTCAGATTTGTGTTTTTCGCGGCCACCAGTCATCCAAGATGGCCGCCATGCCTAACACTAGGTCAAATTTAAGGAAATTTCAAACAACATGTCCTCCGAAAATACTTATTCCATTCTTGTGAAATATCATAAACATGTTCCTTGGTTGGTCTCGTTCCTTGGGCTGTACTCTATCAAGTTTGTGTTTTTGGTTATCGTCGAATAATCAAAATGGCCCCCACTGCGACCCAAAGTTTACATATAGTTATATAGGAAAAGGTTGAAAATGACATTTTCTCTGAAACCGCTTGAAGGATTTTGATAAAACTTAATCACCATGATATTTGGGATAGTCCCTCTCAGATTTATGTTTTTCGCGGCCGTCAGTCATCCAAGATGGCCGCCATGCCTAACACTAGGTCAAATTTAAGGAAATTTCAAACGACATGTCCTCCGAAAACACTTATTCCATTCTTGTGAAATATCATAAACATGTTCCTTGGGTTGACCTCTATCAAGTTTGTGTTTTTCATTATTGTCGATTAATCAAAATGGCCACCACGTCAACCTAAAGTTTACATAGAGTTATATAGGAAAAGGCTAAAAATGACATCTTCTCTGAAACCGCTTGAAGGATTTTGAGGAAACTTAATCACAATGATGTTTGGGATAGTCCTCCTTAGATTGATGTTTTTCGCGGCCGTCAGTCATCCAAAATGGCCACCATGGCTAAAATTGGGTCAAATTTAAAGAGATTTCAAACGACAACTCCTCCGAAACCACTTAATCAATTCCAGTGAAATATCATATACATGTTCCTTGGGTTGGCCTCTATCAAATTTATGTTTTTTGTTATCGTCGAGTAATCAAAATGCATTTTTTTGTTGGTTATTACAAATAATTGTCTATTTTAGCAACATTTGGTTTACTTAGAACGTTTCTTATCATTAAACTAAAGCAACATGTATTTCTTTTACAGTCCGACTGTTGTGAAAATAAGTGCAAGATAGGCCAAGTTTGTAACACAGACGCAGGAGAATGCATCATAAAAGGTACGCTCCTGCAAAAATCATATTAATATAGAACAGCTCTTTGTACATTTCAACATCTCTAAAAAGTAACAGCGTTGCAAATCTAATTGTATTTGATATATATAGTTATGTCCTTTCGTCTTCACTAGCAAACCACCACCATCTCCATAATTGTATATAGAATATATATTCACAAAATGTTATAGCATACAATGATGGTTATTTAAATAGGTACGTATACATCGCAGTAATACTTTCATGTTTTATTCATGAATCTTGATGTTCTTGTTCATGAATATTCATATTCTTATCCATGCATCTTCATGTTCCTATTCATGAATATTCATATTCTTAGTCATGAATATTCATTTTCTTATTCATGAATCTTCATGTTCTTGTTCAGGAATATTCATATTCTTATTCATGAATCTTCATGTTCTTATTCATGAATGTTCTTATTCTTATTCATGAACCTACTCATTCCATACGTATAACAAATCGGCGGTATTAGAGCATGCGTATTATTAATTCACGGATGCTTGTCATTCAGTTATAATCTAGATTCAGTTTTATAAAAATCGTCAAGTGTACAGAACGGGATTCGAACAATGGATATATTTTCTATTGAATGACAGCCAAAGTGTATCTTTGTTACATGCCTTTTTCATGATAAGTGATGTGTGGGACAAAGACTGTTACAAATATTTATGTCAAGGAATACTGTTCTTAAATGTAACCGGCTCTCAAATGTTACATAAATAACATTATCTATACAGACAATTATATACTGAAACAACTATAACGAAGAATGTTTTGTTTTCCATATTGTAATGTATACTATGTGTATTGTTTAAAATGTTTTACTTCAAGGTTTTGTAATGCAAAATAACTTAAAATATGGTATAACAGAAGAAAAACAATTGTTTATTTCAATACTCAGCAAAACGTTTGTTTATTTCAATACTCTTACTAAGTATGTATGGCTTACAATTGGAATGAAACTTCATCAAGCCCATTCTTTGTAGCTTTAAAGTAGAATATCGCTTAAGCCGGTGCTAGGTGGCGTAAGAGGAGTTGCACCTACATTACCTCTCAAGAACAGACTCAATAAAATCGAATCTGCTACTTTTATATCTTGCTTGTGTTTGTTGCTTCCAATGGATCCGCTTTTCAGTATATATTCACAAGTAAGGTATAGGATTGCTTTCTAAGGAATAAAGGACAAATAAAAAAATATTAATAAAGTGTTACATTTGACATGAAATATTCATCAGATACGATTTAGAAAGAGATTAAAAGTAACTCAAGCACACATGTAAGTATATCCTCAGCCTACAGTTGAATCAGCGACTATATGTGTTTCCATATTATTATAAAATAAGTGTATATACGTTAGATAGGCAAAAGCGTGTTGCGTTATAATTTCGGTTCAGTACATTATGTGGAAGCATCTCAAGTCTAATGCTGTTGTTATAGAGATTCTTATATGAGGGCCTGTTTAATATTAAATATATTAAGCGAGTTGGACAACATTATATGATGCGAGGCTGTGGATGCATTTGCCTCGCATCATATAAATTTTATTCAAGAGGTGTTATCAATTCATTATTAAATATATTGAATTGAATTGGATTTTATAGTCGCACCAACAGCTAAGGTCATATGGCGACTTTCCAGCTTCCACTGGTGGAGGAAGACCCCAGGTGCTCCTCAGGGCAATTTTCGTACGACACCGAACGACGGAATTACCTTCTCGACTTCCGTTATCTGGTGTTTTAAACGGTTACATAAATCGATGAGGCAATATTGATTTCAAGCAAGCTGAACGGAAAACACCGAGTGACGATTCGGC
>JAWPHD010017879.1:22500-42520 GCA_037043455.1 Cyrtodaria siliqua
ACTGGAATTAACAATAAGAATGTTATTTCATCAAATAATGACGTAATATTTATTTTGTTTCTGAATCAAAATTGAACATTGATTTCTATAGTTACTTTGTAAGATTCTATAAGTCCTTTTAATGGTTGGGAGGAGCATTAGTTTCTTGTTATGAACTTAACGGCATCAACAGAGAACATATTAAAGTTCCGTGCTTACATAATTTTAAAAAGCTGTTGCGCCCGCGCCCGTGATTATTTGGAAAGGTCAAGACTCACATTTATTCTCGATTATGTCTCGTTTTCGCTTCCATATGAAATGTGTTACCTTAACGTCACTGTGTCTATCAAACGTAGACAGACTGCCGTATCAAAAGTATAACATGCATACTTGTAGTGCATTACATGTAATTGGATTTTGGAAAGTATTAACAGCGATACTATATATATTTGGTAAAACAAGCTTGGCCTGTTATCATTTTTAAATGAAATATGGTGTGGTACAAATTCTGAGAACTAGAGTGCGTGTGAATATATCGTCGTTTTTATGGGAGAATCGAAGCCGGGTGGCCCCCAAACACCATTAAAATCTAAAACTGTTAAAGTTTCTCACATCCCCGCACCAACCCATCAACTCCCCAGCTGAAAACAGTGTTTGTGTGTGTTTTATTTTTGTTAATTTCTTTTTAATAGTTGCGCCCCTCCATCTTAATCTCAAATCTGGTATCCGCTTCTGTTATTACATGTATTAAAGTCCTCTTATTTCCATTAAAATATATGCTGCACTTGACAGTTTTAAAGGTATGGCGTAAACGATTTTGGAGCGTATTTATTTCAATCGATATATTTATTTATTCATTTATGAATTTTTTATGCATACTGTTTTTTATAATGTTTTCTATTATTATTATCATTATTATTATTATTATTATTATTTTGTTGTGTTTTTTGTATTTTTTTGTATTTATTTATTTTTTATGTATTTGTTTTTGTTATTTTTTATTTTGTAACTTTATGTAATATCTCATTAGTAAAGCTAATAACATTTGCCAGTGTTGTAACGTCTAATGCCATTCTATTAATAATATGCCCCAATCCGCCCTTACTGAAGACAGAGTGTTAACCGGCGTTCTGGCAAATTTCCAGTAACGCCAGTCAGTGCTGGTGGGTCGTTTGTACTGACGGAATGTGTGTAATTAGGTCACGAATGTAAATGTAAGAGACATATGATCTTAGAATGAATAATCATAATTAACGGTAACATAGAATATGCTTACGTTACGAGAAAATGGATTTACAGTCAGACAAAAACATTATCTTCAAAAATCTGATTAATTTTAACGCATCATGAATGTAAACTATGGCGGAGGATGTCGAAACGTCTGAGCGACATGAAACTGCAAAATAAGAAAGACGACCTAAACGAAAGGGAAAATATAAGTATTTTAGTCAACCTGAAACATTAAATACCGTTCTCTTAAATTTTTGGCCGCAAGAGACTGTCAAGGCCTTCGCATACGCAATTAAAGGAACATTCCAATAGCAGATCTAGCTTACAAAACAGTGGAGTAACTCCCAATAACTCTGGCTAATAACGAGTATTAGCCCGTATTATTTACGCATTGCGTGCTTCTTTACTGTTACTTTAACGAACTGTTTATTTCCATACAATCGAAAAACAGTTTTATTTCAATACAATCGAAAATACATGTTTATTTCCATACAGTCAAACAACAGTTTATTTCCAAACAATCAAAGAACAGTTTATTTCCATACAATCAAAGAACCGTGTATTTCCATACAATGAATCAAAGAATAGTTTATTTCCATACAATCAAAGAGCAGTTTATTTCCACACAATCAAAGAACAGTTTATTTCCATACAATCAAAAGAAATATAAAAAGATCGGACAGGGAAAGTAGCATTCAGGGAGGAAAGACAACCACAAAACACAGAAACAAACACGCAAACAGACAAACAAGAAGGCAAAAGTAATATTAAATGCAAAAGCGATCACAAACACAAAAGGGTTGACAATAGGGCTACCGCCTTGGAACGGTCAGTGGCAAAGTAGGCCACTGGGGGGTTTAAACCGGTTCTAGGGTGCACCAAACCTCACACTTACCCTACTGTCATCCCATTAAAACAGGACAGTGTAAATAAAGAAATCCCCGCCATAATCTAATCTCTAACCAACAAGGCTGTTTATTTCTGTACAATTAAACAATAGTTTATTACATACAAACAAAGAAAAAATTATTTCCATACAATCACAATAAATTTATTTCGATATAATCAAACACATTTTATTTCCGTACAATCAAAGAACGGTTTATTTCCATCCAAACGAACGGCATTTTAGTTTCGTACAATAAAAAAAACCAAATATTTCCATACAATTCTGAAAACGGTTTAATTCCATGTAATACAAAAAAAACAGGTTAAATTTCAATAAAATCAAAGAACAGTTTACTTCCATACAATAAAAAATTACTATTTCCATACAATCAAAACACAGTTTATTTCAATACAATAAAAAAAATGTTTAATTCCATACAATCAAAGAACAGTTTACTTCCATACAATCAAAAAACTGTTTATTTCCATACAATCAATGAATGGTTTATTTCCAGACAATCAAAGAAAATGATTTTGTTCCATACAATCAAAAAAACGTTTATTTCCATACAATCAAAGAACAGTTTATTTAGATGCAATCAAAAAATAGTTTACTTCCAGAAAATCAAGGAAGAGTTTATTTCCACACATCTAAAAAAATGTTTATTTCGATGCAATCAAAAAAAATTGATTCCAGACAATCACAACACGTTTATTTCTATACAATCAAACAATAGTTTATTTCCACACAATCAAAAAACAGTTTATTTCCTAGAATCAAACAACAGTTTAACAGTTTGTTTTCATACACATCAAACAACAGATTTTTCCGCACAAACAAAGAACAGTTTATATCAATACAATCAAACAATAGTTTATTTCAATACACTCAAAGAACAGTTTATTTCCATCCAATCAAGCAACGGTTTATTTCCATGCAAACAAACATCAGTTCATTCGAATACAATCAAAAAACAGTTTTTTTCCATACAAACAAATTATTGTATGGAAATACATCCATACAATCAAACAAACTTTTTATTAGAACGGTTTATTTCAACCCAATCAAACAAAGCTTATTTCTATCCAATCAAAAAAAACGGTTTATTTCCATACAATCAAACAACAGTTTATTTACAAACAATCGAAAAACAGTTTATTCCATACAATCAAAACATTTTTTCCCCATACAATCAAAGAACAGTTATTTCCATACAATACAAAAAGTAGATTTTCCATACAACCAAACAACAGTTTATTATTTCCATACATTCAATCAAACAATTGTTATTTCCATACAGTCAAAGAACGGTATAATTCATACAAACAAAAAACAGTTTATTTCCATACAACCAAACAACAGTTTATTATTTCCATACATTCATCAAACAATTGTTATTTCCATACAGTCAAAGAACGGTATAATTCATACAATCAAAAAACAGTTTATTTCCATACAATCATTCCCCATTACGTGGTCTGAGTATTGACTGTCTTACACCATCCAACCCCTTCTCCCAGATGCGAAACCGGGGTTGGCTGGGGTATGAAATAAAACTTTAATTTTGGCTTTAAAAGTTCGAATATTTTAAAATTAGAACATTTAATAGGTAATTGTAAACAGATTATCGTATTTTTCAGTAAAAATGGTTTCAAACGTTTTTATTGTTGAAATATCCGTTATAAACTCCTGTTAATATAAGCTGCTTAATGGACTAAAGGCGGGACCACATAATGCACAGTAAAAAACTGTTTATTTCCATACAATAAAAAAACAGTTGATTTCCGTACAATAAAAAAAAAAGTTTATTTCCATACAATCAATGAACATTTTATTTCCATACAATCAAAACACGGTTTATTTCCATACAATCAAAGAACAGTTTAGTTGACCTACTAGTGAAAATATGTCACTTATAAGTGACATATATGTTACTTATAATTGACATATATGTCACTTATGCGTTTCACATTTAGGCAACTTGCAAGCTACATATAAATCACTTATAAGTGGCTTATAAGTCGCATATTAGTGACTTATAAGTGACTTATAAGTGACTTATACGTCGCATAGTACTTGGCATATAAGTCGCTTATAAGTGAGTTATATAACTTATATCTCATTTGCATTTAAAATCAATACATATACGTATGCATCTGGCCTATGTCAAGTATAAGCGGCTTATATGTCACTTATATGTTACTTATAACGCAAACACATAAGTGACTTATATTTATTTTCTGTAAGGGTATGTCTATAATACATCTCATAATTGTATACCATGTGTAATCAGTACAATATAGTCCAAGATGTATGCTGTCATGATGCTTTGATCAATTTGACATTTGACATTTATTGTGTTGTTATTGGTAAATTTGTAATTAGCACTCTGCTATTTAAATTTCAACATGTTACTATATAGTCATTTTGATACAATTTATGAAATATTGTTTATAAGATGTAAACCTTTTTTTCTTCATACTTTTTTACATGTATTGCACATTATATAACTATGTTAATGAAGTTCACTGTGTATTTAGTGGTAAACAATTGAACGTAAACATTGCTTAATCCAACATTACAGAATTCCTCGACAAAGACTACTGGATCGATGGCTCTAACGACTATGCTGACAAAGCTTGGCGATTTGCCGACGGGACGGCTGTACCCATGACTAATGGAGACTTTTGGCAACATGGCGTGCCTGATGACCCCGGTGTGGAATGTGTTAGAATGCGAGAAGATGCTCATCACCTGTGGAATGATCGGACATGCTCTACAACATATGGTTACATATGTGAAATACCGTAGTGAGTTGTGTTCGCGGTATTTGTCCTGTTCAGTGTGTATTTACAAAGCATGAGTTGAGTGTTCACTCCCTATATATGTTCCTGATTAAGTTCTCTGACTTTCAGGCAACCACATCGGACCTTGGTTTTATTTTTTTCCATAAGGATTTACGACTTTGATAATATCAATCGGTGGCCTAAGGTGATTATCTCTTCATACGTTATAGAATAATTAGGACAATAAAACATTGCTGTCATATTATATTATACAGATTTAAACAAATTTCATTCGACCATACAATCCGGATATCGTCATTATAGCATGGGAGATTACTTAAACTTGGTCTAATAAATAACAAACAAAGATTGCAATTGCGTGATACACCGATGAATGTCAAAAAAGAAACATGATCTTAGAATAACACAGTTTTTCCCATTGCCAATAATCTTTTATAAATATATTTATATTCAAAATTTGACAAAGCAAAGGAATCCGACCCACAGTTTCAGTTTCTTATGCTCAGGCTACCTGAGCAAGGTCTCTGGCTGATTATTCTAATCGGAGACATGAAAATAACAACAACGCAGTGTTTTCTGTTATTTAATACATTTCCTTTAGAATAACGCCTACTGATGACCTCAATGCTAGTTTAAACACTATAAAACGACACATGCAATGTATTGCAGTCTCGGTTTGATTGAGACTGTTCATGAACGGTAGTGAACTATGCTAGCTACCACAGCAGTTTTCAAAATATCTTGAATATACATTCATGTAATAATCTATTTGAAACAATGCATCACAGTTATGAAATTGTATACATTGATTCAATCAGCATCTTGAGACGTAGTTAGTTGTCCTCGTATGCATTGTTGATATTATGTATTTTTATACAGTTATTTAGGATTTTGCCATTACAAATATGAATAGATTCTAACCTTGCATACGTTTGAAGTTGTTTGGTAAATATCATTAATCTCATCAGCCTTTTCTTGATATGTGATGTTCCCCGACACTGATTCTCCAGGAAGCGTGGTAAAATCACCCTAAATCCATGTTCATTATGTCATTTTGTCATGGTAATTAAAGGACTTCATCGTGATCCCCGCAGTGTTTCAGATGCTACTTGAGTGGTAGCAGAAAACAATGATTATGGCTCCAGCGAAAATATGGAGTGTTTACAAGACAGTTTGCAGCAAATCTACAGTTCTACAGATGAGAAGTTTCTAAGTTCATGTTGCATATTTGTATCTCTTTGTAAATGGGGAGCGAGCCTAGAGTGTTTATCACCCATATAACCATATAACCTTTGTTTTGTTGGTGTGCCGCAAACCCCAATTCAATTCAATTGATTGATCTGAAATAGAATAACTGACCATTTGGCAATGGAATGGTTTCCGATTGTTTATGAGACATTATAACATATATTGAAGGTTCCAAATATTGCTTTTTGCTTGCGTTTTTTTTTACATGCTTCTTAATATTATTAACTTTATTTCTGAGTATATTTACATATAGACCACTCTAAGGGGTGGCCTTGTTTTTGACGTCAGGGGATCCACTGAGTTTTATCAGAGAGTTCTTAGGCAGTCACTTTACCTTAGCTTCATGTCCGTCGATGCGGGCGTAAACCGAATGGTCCCGTATATTGGCCTCGATCCGAGCACGTTAGAGAACCATAGGACATTTATTCGTTATTAAAAATATGGCCGGGTCCCGGATTCCTAAGTATCATTCCTATTTAACTAGGTGGCTCTAAATAACCTTTAATTTCTTGAGAATCCGTGACTGAAACAAATTTAACGATCTGTATTAAGTCTCAGATTAATTGTGCGGCTCTAAATAACCTTTTATTTGATGATACTCGGTTATTAACAAAAACCGTAATGATCTGCATTAAGTCTCCGAAAATTTGCTTTATATTTCGGAAGCCATTTGTATTTATTCAGAATTGTTCAAAACATATGAGTTGGGTTTTAGATATAATGTACATATTAAAAGTGAGTAATTACTTTTTTTTCGACTCAATAATACCACCATTCATTGCATTGACATCGTACGTCCGCAATGGACTACAACCATAAGGTGTAAACTGTTTAAAGTACAGCGCAAAATGAATTAATAGAAACGAGTTCTACAACAAAAACTAGCCGAGTCGTCTATAGTAGTTTCCATACAAAATTGTTTCATTAACGCTAATTAAATCGGACCTACCTTAGTACATATTTTTTTATTTCAATAATTTGTTCTTCGTTACTTTCATATTGGCCATACGCATTTGTTATTTCGAAACGTTAAACTGTGAAGTGTTTAATCTAATGTCCTTAAAAAGAAAACAACAAGTGCGTGTTAGCTAAATTTACTAGGCTGGGAGTTTACGGTTCCTTTATGGGATAAACAGGTTTTGTTCACGTACTAGGAGGTGGATATCGCAAGAGATATGAACAATAATTGAAAAACACATGCACACTAATAGACATGATAGCGATTTCATAAGGTTAGTATTCAAATTATGATGCTTTGGAAAATAATATGGTGATATTATATCTATAACATGGCACCAAAAGATAATTGTTCAAAATATATTATTATATTCTGCTTTTCTTCCTGCATTTCACATACTGTATACATCCCCCACATAACCCAGTCTACATAAATTATGTTGTGTTATTTAACATTTTGCCAACGATAGATGCTCACTTTTCGTACCCAACTTGTTCATTTTTTCCTTACCTAGATATGAAAGTTAGGAAGTGAGAACACACAATACGGGATATATAAAGCAAACGTTTTATATATGAAAATGGTCAGTCATAGAAAAATCGCTTGGATGAAAACGTCCAATACACAATAACCTTCAAAAATGCAACAGTTAAAGGCATACATTTGAACAAAAAGCTAACAGTGTATTTTAATGCATGCAGCATAACACATAAAACAAACCGAACATATATCTCGTACCTTATATTTAAAATAATAATCCGTATAAATCCAAGAAATGTATTTGATAAACGCATGTGTATGTCAATTAAACAGTGACATAAGCGGCATCATAATTGGGATAAATTTTTCGGAAAAAAAAAATAAAACAAGTTTGTCCGGAGAGTACATCAATTTATTCCAGAATTTGTGTGATGATGAATGCTATATAATATATTTCCGAAAATACATGTAAATGCATATAACATTATATGCATATATGCTGCGCTCATCACTAACGTATATGTTTATAAAAGAAAATTGTCTCAATTATTATTATGGATTATTGATATGCTATAGTTATAGTTCGTGTGTCTTGTTTATATTAAACAATAGTCGTGTGATGTTTAATGAGAATGAAGCGGATTCATACTAGGACTATACTTAAGTCTGTACTTTAACATCATCGTTATCCACTCTTTCATTTATGGTGCATGACTGTATTGTGTTGTGTTAGACGAAGTAACCGAAATGAGCGAGGATGTGTTTTGATTAAATTAAACATAATGATAAGCAAATTGGCCATAGTGACTCCCAAATCATGCCATTACAGTCAGGTATGTACCGTAAAAATAATTAAACCAAAAGTCGACGCCCCATACCGTTTTGCGGTATATGGTGTCGACTTTTGGTCAGGTATGGACCGTAAAAATAATTAAACCAAAAGTCGACACCCTATACCGTTTTGCGGTATATGGTGTCAACTTTTGGTTTAATTATTATATTATATATATATATGCTGTATTGTTGTGCTTTACATTATTAAATAATGGATTGTGTAGCTTTAACCTGTATAAAGATATGTGTATTTTTAACATTGACCTTACACAATGTATATATATATATACAAACCATATTCCACCTAAATACCACATCATTAACGTCGTTTTGATTATTGTCCTATCACATTTGTTTTCATTGCACCATATATGTAAAAAAAATATTACTGTATATATATTGCCGCTATAAACACAGTTTTGAAATGCCGTTTCCCATTTTAAAAAAAAGGCTAAAACTCTTCTTTGTAAATTTCAATTAGTTTTTTTCTTATTTTCTCACATGTTTCTTTGCTGTTCTCACTGTAGTGTATATGTATTGTGTGTGGACTATAAAGGTTGTACTGAATGTTAACGGACTGCTTGTCGATTTTTCATATGGTTGCATCATTTTGACGGCCCGGCTTTTCCTAAATTCCTTTCTGTACAAACATGGTTTTTATGCCAAATGCTGATCAAGTCACTTTGTTGCAAATCAGAATTACAGTCATTCCAATCTTGTGAAGTACCATAGCCAACAATTATTTCCAAAAATACAAAAAAATTTCTGGAAGTCTATAAAATTCTGGTATGGCAATGGAATACATTTCTTTATTTATAATGAATGAATTAAAGACAAAAGACAGAAATCCAAATGCTTCGTTTCAGTTGCAAACTTGCAGGGATAAAAAAAGCCACTTTTTGGAGAAAAACGAAAATTTACAAATGTTTGTCCCTGACACTTCACAGTATCAGAAGGACTGTAATTCTGATTTGCAACACAAGTTTAATGTCTTGATAAGCATTTGGATTAAACCGGGTTTTGGACAGAAAGGCATTTAGGAAAACCCGGACCGTCAAAATGGTGCGTTTAACACGTAACCATATATCAAGCATACAAGCAATCCGTTATTATTTTTGAGCAGTGTACATCATCAATGGGCACATGTCAATTTTTATTTTTTTAAAAACTCACGGCGTCCCGATAGTTTTTCTGCATAACTTGCATTTGTTCAATCATTAATATTAATTATAAGAATAGTATTAAGCAATTTGTTTTTGCATATTATTATTTTTTGATATTATTGCATCAATAATATATTAAAACTTATAGTATAATAATGCGAACTAGTGAATACGTATTTATTTAATAAATTTAACCAGGGTAAAAGTAAAAATAATACTGGATATATAAATCCAGACACCCATTTCAAACTCTTCATGATTGCCATGTGTTAGCAATATAACAATACAATTTGCTTTAATTATTCAAGTAATGATTAATAATGATTTGCAAACTTGATGAATGTTAAATTAAGAGTGCGAAGAGCCTTAACAAAATTAAGATTTTCATGTGTCCCTTTAAATATTGTTTCGTAATCTATTTAAGTTATGATTAATATTTACTTTCAATGTTATGTAAAACAGTTAAGAGTGCCTCGAGTCATAATTCTGTCTAGTGTCCTTTTAAATATTGTTTTGTAATCAATTTTGTTTTCAAGTCATTCGTTTGTTTGGCAACTAAATTCAATTTATTAAGTTCTGTTGTTAGGACAATTAGCATAACATGATGCGCGTTTCCTTTCGTTGCGAAAGAAATATGTGACATTTGTCCCAAATGACTGAATTTATTCTATTAAGTAAAGGTCTGTGCTGTAAACGTCACTGCTGCTGCTGCTGCTGTAGGGATAGCTTTGCATCAGAATATAGCGACTTTACTATTGATGTTGAACTCCTAAAAGCAAGTAACGACAAAAATGTACACTTTATAATTGTGTCACTCCCCGCATACCACACCCCCAAACGAAGTGGTAGGGGATACATATTGTTATTGGCCTTTCCGTCCGCCAGTCTGTCCGTCTGTCTGTCTGTCACATATTTGACTACCCCTACTAAATGACTGGATGAAATTTTGACAAAAAGTTGTACAAAGGATCTTGAATTTGAGGTCAGTAGGTCAAAAGCCAAGGTCAACGTGACCCGTCTGTCAGAAATATTTTCTAAGTTACTACTCCTGAACGACTAACTGGATTTTGACGAAACTTTGTTGTTCGAAGCATTGTTATAATGGTGTATTGTAAATATCAGACTTTGTGGTCAGATTTTAAAATGTCAATGCAAGCCTTTATGGGTGAACTGCTTGTGGCGAGAGAATGATTTCTTTTAATTTCGAGGTCAGTAGGTTAAAGGTCCAGGTCACCAAGAGCCGATAATAAAACACGTTATCCATACTGTAACTCCACTTTCAAATATCCTAAAAATGGATGAGTGGACTGCCTGTGGTGAGATAATTACCCTATTATGTATGAGGTCACAATGTCAAGGTCACGGTCACTGTAACACATTTTCCGCTCTGTAATTTTTCTATCCTTAAAGCAAAGCTTATAAATCTTCATGGATTAACTTCCTGCGGCAAGAGGATGATTGCTTGTGAGTTTGAGTATTCTTAAGGTCAAGGTCATCGTGACCCGATATGGAACACCTTGTCTGTAACTCCTCTTTTCTTGAATCACTTATATGCCACTTCATGGGTTGACTGATTGTGGTAAGAGGATGACGCCTTTTGATTTTGAGGTCAGTTTGTCTACGTCACCTTGAGCAATATTGCTTTTGGCTTGTCATGTACCATGAACATATTTTTATATACAAAACATATCCAGAATTCCTAAATGTTATCTGAAAACGCACTCTGTCCACTATCAAACATGTACTGATAAAAATTAAGTTTAGCAAGTAAATAACATATAAATCCCGTTGACAAGATTTTAGGATATTTGTAGAAGCAGTCATGGGCAATATAACAAACATAATTATCAGTTATATAAAGGGGAAAAGTCTCAAAAGAAATCTACGAAAACAATAGCAACATGTGGTAATCTTGTTCTTTACCTTATTTGTATTTTTAAATGTGAAATAGTATGTTTTAACTAAATGGGAGATAACTCTGATACTTACATTGGAATACAAAAAGTAAGTGAAAAAGAAGATCAACCTAAGTCATGCCGATGATTTAAAGTACTTCACAATATAAAATAACATTATATTTATATGAGCTAGATGTGCATCAGGGCTTGCTAAACTTTATTTTTTCAGTATATATCATAACAAAGATGCAGTGGAGAGACGTCTGTTTTTCTTTTCCAGTTCTTTTCTAGTTATAAGCTGTGGTTTTTAAAAAATTGTGTTATATGATTTAGCTTGAATAAAATCATTTCTCTTTAAGTAGTATTGTTGTTCTTTCTTATTCCAGTATACTAACTTTTGTGTCGTCAATCTCATCCAGCTCAACCCAATATAACTATGATTTTCCGAAACAATACCATCCATTGCGGTTTACATCTTTGTTGAAGTAGCTTGATATGGTGTAGCTTGATATGATGAAACCGAGTATAGCATGAGCTGTAATAAGTCAACACATCTTTCCGGTGGAAATTAGTCTTTCAGTTAGTAAAAAATAAATACTGAAAAAGGGTATCCCTTGGAAGAGAAACACACAAACAATGGAGAAAAGAAAAGTAGTAGACTCGGTTTTAATCAGTATGTTCATGAGAAGTAATATAATGTTCAACACCTTTCAGGCCCCTACCACTGGATTAAGCGGTATTGTATTGTTATTGTAACGACCAGTGGGTAATATATTTGTAGTCGGGCGACATTTTACAGCCGCCACATAGCACTAAACAAACGCGTGTGAATGCCAATACATACTAAAAAGGAAAACCCTTGGAAGCAGCAAACAAAACCAATAGATGAAAGTAGAAGATTCGGCTAAAGTTGTTTTTCTTTCAAAAACGCGTTGATCAGGATAATTGTTTGCAAAATACTTTACTAATGTTTTTTTTATTTACTGGCATTTTTACTCAAAAATATTAACCATTAACCCTCTAAGCACGACTATAATAGCCTTTGCGTCCATTGTAAACCCAGATAAGACTCCGAGTAACTGATCAGGCTTTACAATGTCCGGCTGCTGAGCAGTAATTTTCCTAAAAACACCACTTTGTCACATAAATGGAATGGTCTTAATTCTAAGAAAGAACAGACCGTTATATATATGTAGCGGGTTAATGATTAACAGAAATTTGTTTTCAATTATTACATATTTAAATGTTAATCTGGTCCAATTACGAAGGTACACGTAACAAAACTACTACGTCCTAGTATAAGCAGTGTATACTAACTGTATATTTGTCCAATTTTACATGTTAATAGAAACAAAAACGCGTGTTACTGCGTTGGCTGACCTTTTGAAGTAAAAAACGGAGTAGATTGTAACAACTATCGAAGTTTAACTAGTAACAGTAGATCTAAAAGTCGAACAGGAAAAGTAACATTCAAGATCGACAGTCAAACTGACAAAGAACAATTATATATAAAGATGAATAAAAGACAAGATAAGACATCACAAACACACACTGGTTGGCAATAGGGCTACCACCTTGGAACGGTCAGTTGCAAAAAAGGCCACTGGGGGTTTAAACCAGGTTCTATGGTGCACCAAACCTCACTCTTACCCTATTGACATCTCAATAAATGGGACAGTGTAAATAAAGATATCCCCGCCAGGTTATAATCTCTAACAAATAAGGCAGCATTAATAGGTAATGTAAGTAAAACACATCAATGATCATGTATATATACTTGTAACATAAAAAAACAGAAGCCTAGAAAGCCACGTAAAATGAGACATGTTTTATGCATTTTATCTATCTAGAGCATAACATTATGACTATACATTTAATAACGAAAATGTCCGTTTTTTCTCTCAAAACAATGAATATTTCATCAATTACTTCTTTTTTCCTCTGAATACAAAACGGTGCGGGTCCTGCTACGAATACATATGATATCATCCATACAGAATCCACCAATTTCTCCCAGGCATCCAGTTAAAGTGGAAAATACCTTTGCGTGCTCCTCATGAGCTGTATCAGTATAATCAGTTTGACTTGTATTCGTTCTGTAGTCTTAGAAGTAACGCTAAGCTGGAAGACTGACACCAACTGCATACATGAAGAAAACTAGATAGATGTTTCAAATGAAAGATAATATCTTCAGCAGACTTCCAAACCCTTTTCACACACGTAACGTCAAAGGTTATGAATACAGTAGCAAAATCCGGACAATTTCTAAAATGTAAATCTCAAACTTGACGTATAAAATGGCCGTTACCATTGTTTAAAAGGACCATAGAATATCTGAAAATTACTACCTTCCCTCATTATATGAAATGATCCTTACATGTGTTTAAAATAACTTGAATTACTGTGAAATAAGTATCTCAGTATCTCAACTGAACAAACGATAAATAAAGACATTTAAAGGACGGAGAACGATTTCTTTGAACAGTTGCTTTATTTCATACATTAGTATACATCAGCCAGTAACAGGGCATCGGGGAGGTAACTCGTATACAATATCAATTAATATTGAAACGGAGTTATCGATTTGCATTCTTAATATCCTAATGTTATTTGATATCAACATTAACGCCTTGAAAGTTTAGTTTTACTTCTATAAATGTTCAGATCTTGACAGTAATATATACACTACAACTGGTATATGCATAATAAATAATAAGATTAAGTTCTAATCCAAAATAGGGGTACCTCACTTTGCCTCATATCGCTACGCATTTTTGAACTTGAAATACCAATGAAAAAAAGTACTTTTAATATGTACATTATATTTTAAAACCAAACTCATATAACATGTTTTGAATAATTCGAAATAAGACAATATAAATGGCAATCAAAATATAAAGCAACTTTATCTTATTCCGAGACTTAATGCAGATCGTTAAGTGCTATTTCATTCACGGATTATCAACAAATTTAAAGATTATTTAAAGCCGCCTTTTATCCGGGAACCAGCTATATTCTTAATAACGAATATATTTCCTATGGTTCTCTAACGTGCTCGGATCGAGGCCGATACACGGGACTGTTCGGTTTAAGTCCACATCGACGGACAAGAGTCTAAGGTAAAGTGACTCGCCTAAGAACACTCTGATGAAACTCAGTGGATCCCATGACGTCAAAAGACAAGACCCTTGGAGTGGTCTATGTGTAAACATACTCAGAAATAAAGTTAATAATATTAGGAAGCATGTAAAAAACACACAAGCATATGGAAATAATAAACGGCAATATTGGGATCCTTTAACAAATGGTATTACGTCTCATAAACAATCGGAAACCATTCCATTTCCAAATGGTCAGCTATTTTTTTTATATCAATCAATTTACGGCACACCAACAAAACAAAGGTTATATGGCGCCAACAGTAATAATCATTCTAGACTCGCTCTCCATTTACATATAGATACAAATATACAGACTTAGAACCTTTTCATCTGTAGAACTGCAGAGTTGCTGCAAATTGTCTTGTAAACACTCCATTTTTTCGCGGAAGCCATAGTTTTCTGCAACCACTCAAGTAGCATCTGAATCAATACGGGGATCACGATGAAGACCTTTAATTAACATGACAAAATGACATAATGAACATGGATTTGGGGTGAGTTTACCCCCTTTGTCTGGAGAATCAGTGTCGGAGAACCACACATATCAAGAAAAGACGGACTTCCTTCATGATTATTGCATGCCTATATCATCAATTGATGAGATTAATGATATTTACAACTTCAAACACATGCAAGGCTATAATCTATTCATAATTATAATGGCAGAATCCTAAATAACAGTATGGAAATACATTTTCTAAATGAGGGGACAACGAAATACGTGTCAAGATGCTGAAAGAATCAATGTATAAAATGTCATAACTGTGATGCATTGTTTCAAATATATTATTATTGATGAATGCATATTCCAGATAGTTTGAAAAAACTGCTTATGGCGTTAAAACTAGCATTGAGGTCACCAATATACAATATTTCAATGGAAATATATTAAAATAATAGAAAAACATATGTTGTTATTTTCATGTGTCCGATTAGAATAATCAGCTAAAGACCTTTTGGCTGTAAAACTGAAATCGTTGGTGAGATTTCTTTGCTTTATTATCATCAATTTTGAAAACATATAAACTTTAAAAAAAATACTGGCAATAGGAAAAACTGTGTTATTCTACGATCATGTTTTTTTGACATTCATCGGTGTATCACACAATGACCAAATTTAATAGCACGGATCGAGATTGTCTTTTACGTGGGCTGCTCTAAATAACCTGTCATTTTTGATAATCCTTGAATGAAACAGCACTTAACGATCTGCATTAAGTCTCGGAATAAGATAACGTTGCTTTCTTTTTCATATTGTCTTATTAAGAATTGTTCAAAACATATATGAGTTGGGTTTTAAATATACTGTACATATTAAAAGTAAGTAATTATTTTTTGTTCGACCCAATAATGCTTTACATTGAGATTTTTCAAGTTCAAAAAGTGTAGCGATATGAGGCAAAGTGAGGTGTACATTAAAATAACACTATTTTGGATTAGAACTTAATTTTATTATTTATTATGCATATACCAGTTGTATTGTCCAGATCTGAAAATTTGTAGAAGTAAAACTAAACTTTCAAGGCGTTAATGTTGATATTAAATAACAGTATGATATTAGGAGTGCATAAGTTACCTCCCCGATGCTTGTATATGTCCTGTTACTGGATGATGTATACTAATGTATTAAATAAGCAACTGTTCAAAGAATAAGAGCTAAGAAATCGTTCTCCGTCCTTTACATGTTCTTATGTATCGTTTGTTCAGTTGAACAAATCTACATGAAGCTGTGAAGTATTATTTTGATTATCACCTACTGATTTTATGATCCGACGGACAAGGTTTAATGTTCAATGACACAGTGAACTTTCATTTAATATGAAAATGCCTTTAGCACATTATGTCACGTTCGAAATTACCTGTTTCCGGGCAGGAATTTAGGTAAGTGCAACCTCGTTAGAATAATCATTTTTGTTAATTTCAGATCTTATGACATCTAAGGTCAGGGTTACGTAGACTTGAACTTGATTTTGAAAAACAATGTCATATATTATATCATTCAGAGGTTTACTGATTAAAGCTGATTAGATAACGTAATTGTTTTACCAGATTTTAACATGCCCAACTTCATCCCCAATACTCAATCCCAGCCTCTTCACTGTCCTCGTTATATTGTTGATCTATTTCAGAACAGTCGATATGCTCTTTTCTTTTTCAGTTTTTGTAAACAAAGGAAAACAAAATATATTCATTTTTATAGAAAGAACTGATAGTCATTTTACAAATCTCATTAAATATTTTAATCATGTTCAAGATGGATTTTTCAGATACTTTACAGTTCTTTAAATAACGTGTAATGGCTATGTTCATATAATGAACAATGACATTCATTGTTCGCTAACAATGACATTCATTGTTCACTGAGATACTTACTTCACAGTAATTTTTCAGATTTTCTAAAGTTATTTTAAACACGTGTAACGACCATTTCATATAATGAGGGCAGGTAATTTTCAGATATTCTATGGTCCTTTTAAACAATTGTAACGGCCATTTTATACGTCAAGTTTGAGATTTACATTTTAGCAATTGTCCAGATTTTGACTTTTGTATTCATAACCTTTGCCTATATGTGTGTGAAAAAGGTTTGGAAGTCTGATGAACATATTATCTTTCATTTGAGACATCTATCTAGTTTTCTTCATTGATGCAGTTGGTGTCAGTCTTCCAGATTAGCGTTACTTCTAAGACTACAGAACGTATACAAGTCAAACTGATTATACTGATACAACACATGAGTAGCACGCAAAGGTATTTGCCACTTTAACCGGATGCCTGGGAGAAATTGTGTGGAATGTGGTTGGAGGATATCATATGCATTCGAACACCGTTTAGTATACAGCGGAAACAAGTAATAAATGATGAAATATTCATTGTTTTGCCTAAAATGCGACGACAATACGGTAAGAGTAAAGTTTGGTGCACCATATAACCTGGTTCAACTCCCCCCCCCCACCCCCACCCCGGTTCAACCCTCAACCCCCCCCACCCCCCCCCCCCCCCCCCCCACCCCCACCAGTGACCGTTTTTGCCACCGACCGTTCCAAGGCGGTAGCCCTATTGTCAACCCTTGTGTGTTTGTGATGTCTTATCTTGCCTTTTATTCATCTGTATATATAAATGTTCTTTGTGTGTTTGTGGTTAACTGTCGATCTTGAATGCTACTTTTTCTGTTCGATTTTTATATCTACTATTACTAGTTAAACTTCACTAGCTGTTACAATCTACTCCGCCGTGTTTTACTTTAAAAGGTCAACCAACTCCAGTAACACTAGTTTTTGATTCTATTAACATGTAAATTGGGACAAATATACATTTAGTATACATTGTTTATACTAGGGCGTTCGTAGTTTGGTTACGTGTACCTTTGTAATTGCTCCAGATTAACATTTAAATATGTAATAATTGAAAACAAATTTCTGTTAACCCTTAACCCGCTACATATACCTATATAATGGACTGTTCATTCTTTGAATTAAGGCCACTCCATTTATGTGACAAAGTTTTTTTAAGGAAATGACTGATCAGCAACCGGACAATGTAAAGCCTGATCAGTTACTCTCAGGCTGATCTGGGTTTACAATGGACGCAAAGACTATTATAGTAGTGCTTATTGGGTTAAGGGTTAATATTTTTGAGTATAAATGCCAAAAAATAAAAACAAACATTAGTAAAGAACTTTTGCAAACAAGTATCCTGATCAACGCGTTTTTGAAAGAAATAGCCGGTGCTATGGGGCGTGAAAGGTGTTGTACCATATATTATATCTTAGTGAACAATAATACGGACTCAGTAAGCCGAATATTCTACATTCATCTATTGGTTTTGTTTGTTGCTTCCAATGGTTCTACTTTTCAGTATGTATTGGCATTCACACTAGCGTTTGTTTAGTGCTGTGTGGCGGCTGTAAAATGTCGCCCCGACTACAAGTCTATAGTGTTATTACTTACTGTAGTGTTATTACTTACTGGTCCTTTGGGATCATCAAGCCCAATTCTAGTTGCTATAACAATACAATACCGTTTAAACCAGTGGTAGGGGACGTGAAAGGTGTAGAACAATATATTACTTCTCATGAACAGACAGATTAAAACCGAGTCTAATACTTTCCTCCATTGTTTGTGTGTTTGTCTTCTGAGGGATACACTTTTTCGGTATTTATTGTTTTACTAAATGAAAGATAAATTTCAATCGGTAAGATGTGTTGACTTATTACAGCTCATGCTATACACGTTTTCATCATATCAAGGTGCTTAAACAAAGATGTAAACCGCAATGGATGTTATTCTTTCAAAACATCACATCTATATTGGGTTAACAAAGAGTATGATTATGGAAACGGCCGAGAGCGACATATACGAAATATTGCAGTCTCGGTTTGATTGTGACTGTTCATGAGTGGTAGTGAAATATGCTAGCTACCACTTACACCCTCTAGCCCCGGGTTGAGCAGAACTCAATATTCATTAAAATCAACAGTACAGAATTTTAACCATCCCAAAGATGGCAAGCATATGGCGGTGGATATAGCAGTATTTGTATCTTTATTTCTTTCCCTATATCCAGCGGCGTATGATCCCAGGATCTAATACAATTGTATGCCCCGAAGAGCGAAATATACAAAAAGGAATTTAGTTGGGAGCAGCGGTTATGAAGCCTGCGTATCACAAGTAAGAGCTAAAAGACTAAATTAAAAAGCAGACAACATATGCTATGAGTGGTTTAACAATACCTAGAGTCCTTTATCGGCCGGAATAATGGAACCACCGAATCGAAAATTAAGTAAGAAAACAAAAGATATTGAAAATGTACCAACGATCACTAAATATAAGTATCGGCCTCAGCGATCTCCAAAGATCGAGTGAATAACAGTACTGATTGCAAGCGCGGGGAAACGTTTTACTGCCGCCACACTGCACAAGCAACGCCACTGTGCTATAAAAAAGAGTATGATAATTGACCTTTGGAAACGGTCGAGCACGACACATACGAAATATTGCAGTCTCGGTTTGATTGAGACTGTTCATGGGCGGTAGTGAAATATGCTAGCTACCGCTTTAAGCAGTATGAGATTGACGACACAGAAGTTAGTATACTGGAATAAGAAAGAACAACAATACTATTTAAACAGAAATTATTTATTGAAGCTATATCATATAACACAATTCTCTGTAAGCAACAGTTTATAGCTAGAAAAGTACTGGAAAAAAACAACAGAGGTCTCTACACTGCATCTTTGTCAAGATATACTGAAAACTAAAGTTTAGCAAGTTCTTGTGCACATCTAGCTTAAATAAGTGTAATGTTATTTTATATTGTGAAGTATTTTAAATCATCGGCATGACTTCACTAGCATTTTGTATTCCATTGCAA
>JAWPHD010017880.1:0-42519 GCA_037043455.1 Cyrtodaria siliqua
GAAGTACTACATCAATGCTTCCACTGACATATAGAGCTGGAAGCGTAGCGATGAACGTGTCGCAGCTAAATATTTCACTGACAACTAATATTACGAACGCAAACGACGTCGGTTCAGTATTTATACCAGCCGGTGCATTTGGAACAGATGGGAAACATGCGACACAAGAAACATTAGTGATGACTGTAAGTGATAGTTTTAGATAATGGTTTAGTGCTATTATTTGCTACACTACGGATGATTCTATAAATATATAGGGTGATGTCAATATTGCCTTATATTGTTTTTGAGGCACCAATGTTAGAAAGATATTTTAGCGCTTAATAAGCTGAGATTAGGTCCGAAACCCCTCTTGGTCTACATTTGCTTTTCGTCTGATTAAGCTGCTCACCTAAACACTGTACACATTTGATATAAATACTTCTAAAACGTGTTTTGCTTCCGTTTATTTATTCGTAACAAGGTTACTAGGTTAGGCCGTGTCTAGAGCAACACGTAGGATGGAGCTAGTTGATATTCTAGCAGATTATATTGTTTAGATATAGTCTCACTATTGCTATCTCGTCGGATTAAGCTGCTACATTAAACTCTATGATCCTAGCGATTTGATATAACAACTTCTAAAATCCGTTTCTTTATTCTTAAAGGTTACGGGAAGGCCGCGTCTAGAGCAACAAGTGGTGGACTAGTTGCCTTATATTGTTTTAGGTCTACATTTGCTTCTCGTCTGATTAAGCTGCTACATAAACTCTATACACATTTGATATAAAAACTTCTAAAATCCGTTTCTTTATTTTTAAAGGTTACCGGGAAGCCGCGTCTAGAGCAACAAAGTGATGGACTAGTTGACAAGTTTCTCGCGAGAACTGGCTATAATTTCGTATACTCCAATGGCACACAGAGAAATGTAGAACAACTTACAAATCCTGCAATTCTGCATATTGAAAGAGACCCGAATCAAATTAGAATAAATGATTCCTTGCTTGAGTATGTTCACCCCGATATACCAGGTAATCGACACGACGAGTACCTATTTTATCATACAGTGACAGTCACATCCGGCGAAATGCGCTCTGAAGCTAATCTTCAGGTACACACTTTCTGCTTGTCTTATGGTACTATTTTACCACAATTTGTTTTACTTTCGCTCGTTCTTCTAATACACCAAGTGAATCTTCTGCAACATTGAATGCGATTGTTATGGCCATGCCATATTAGGAGTGGGAGACATATAGTTTTCACTTGTCAGTCCATACAAACGTCACACGTTCACGTTCACTCGAACGTCACAGTTTCTTGTCCAGACTTTCTCCTAAAGCAGATATAATGTCGAACAGGTAATGTCGCATTCAAGGAATACAGTCAAGGGTACAACAAGACAGTATCTAAGACAAACTTCAAACGCTACTGTCCTATAAGAATTTTTGGTTGACGTCATCATGGGGCCACACTCTGTCCGGTCATCGCACAATCACAAATGAAAGTATAGTGGCAAACTGTAAATGGGTCAACCACTAATAAACAGGCAGTACCTTTTCAAAATGATAGGGACACAACTCTTTTTTATAAACTTTTTAACACTTTTAATAAAGGTTGTATGAAGGTGATTATGACCAAGGATCTTAAGAAATGTGTAAATGACATCACCATAGAAGTCAGGTTGTGATAGTCCTTGTCCCAGAAGAGTTCTTAAATTACTTTTGTATTTTAAAAATAGATTACGGTTAACATAATACAATGTTGCAAAGGTTTTTGAAGTTATGAAAGTAAGAACTTCTCAACAGATTTGCGAAACTGGGTAGGGAAGTATCAGTATGAAGTGTGGTTGTGAATATCATCGCGCTGTTCCGTACCACTGACTCTCGGCGAAGTCCAACTTACTCGTTTCCCAAGAGCTTGTAGTAGAAATTCATGACTTTAATATTCGTAACCTTTGTAATAAATAATTCTTCTCTATCAGGGCTACCGTTACCATAAACTTCGAAAAAAAACGTTTTAAAATTGTATATATCGAAACCCTGCTCTCCTTTTAAAATAAGATAATTTAAAAACTCTTCTGCGGCTAAAACTATCATAACCGGACTTCTATGGTGTCGTGATTTACAAACTTCGAAAGATTCTTGGTCATATTCACTTTCGTACACTCTATATTAAACTTCAAGTTTATCAAAAGAGGTTGTGTTTGACCCATTCACAGTTCTCCACTACGCTTTTCTCTTTAATCGATGTAGACCCAATGAGGACGTCTACCTTAATTCTGAAAGGGAAGGTAACGTTTAATGTTTGTCTTCAATCTTGTCTTGTCGCGTCCTTAACGTGTAGTCTCTTGTCGCTCTGGCTTCTGCCAGTCAACGAGTACTTGCTTTGTGACTTATAGGTTTGTTTTATTATGCATATATCAATGATCATATTTCTGTTTGTTCTTGTATTGCCTATAAAGCAGCAGCCTGAAGTTTGTTAGTCTGACGTGGATTTGCCCGTTAATTGGGATGACAATAGGGGTATGGAGTTGGGTTGGTGCACCCTAGAACTTGGTTAACCCCAGCAGGCATTTTAGCCCATGACCTTTACTAGAAAGACGGTACTACCTATTGTCAACCAGTTTGTGTTTGTGGTGTCACATTTTATTGTTTTCGTGTTTGTGTTTGACTGCGTCATGTGACTGCTACACTTCCGGTTCGAATTTTATGTCTGTTTATGGCCTTATTTCATTTGTTAGCTTTGAGAGGGAATGGTGGGTGCGGGCATTCGTGTCCACGGGCACATTTATAGCGTAAACTGTTATATACATTTTGATTAATTGCAATAATTTCCCATTTTCCAATTTCATATTTCGGAGTGTAGATTGGTATTCATGTTGGCCTTAGAATGGTGTAATTGTAATTGTTTGATAAATCCCTCCCCCCCACCCCCCCACCCCCCACCCCCCACCCACACCCACCCACCCACACCCCCACCCCCAACATTACACTGGTTACGGAATTTAGTTTTGTTTGAATGGTGTTTTACGTCATTTAGCACATGATAGGGCAATATATGAGTGTATTTGTGGTAGATGCAGTATCATGCCCATTTATCTTGGGCAACAACTCCGCTGACTCGTAATGCTACCACGGTAGCTAGAGAGCTGAATATCTTAGCGAAATTCTAGAGACTTAACTGTCGTAGATAGCGTCAACTAAGAGTGATCTCAACGTCGTATTAAGGACGTAAAACACTGTTCTAAACTACACCTTTTATACTTTCATCATGAACTCACAAATATCTCTACGGCTGATAAACACTTGCTGCTTCGGGCAGGAGTCTGTACATAACCTTGGAGAAGACCAGTAGTTGGCATGCTGATTGTCAAAAGCAGTACCGCTGTAAACAGGCTTGTGTATTGATACAGGGCGGTGGCACAGAGACCTAAAGGTAAGTTTGCACACTATTGTACAGACTTCGGAATCATGGGCTTGAGTATATCTTTCGTGCACGTTTATGAGAGATCTTGACTATATGGCTGTCGACTGAAATAATAGCTAGTCTTTGTAGTCAAGCAGTTAGGGTCTGTTGGGTTGAGGGGGGAGGGAGGGGGGGGGGGGGAGCGTGAATAACGCTACATGTGACATGGTTAACCGTATGGTAACGTTGTATTGACTAGAGCATCGTCAGAAGCTGCATCAGTAGTGCTAAGTGTACGAGCACGCAAGTGATGATGTATCATAATGTTTAATGATATCAATGATTAGCCATTCTTTTCTACCTGTTTTAATCTAAGACCCCGATTTAATAAGGCCAATAAATTACTTCATCTGGTTTAAAGTACTAACGCTTCATTAAGATAGATGCCTAAATGACCAAATTGTTTCAGGCATATTTTCGACGTCATAGTTTGACTGTCAAGTTTGTATTTAGGGACGTTTGATTGGACTATGTATTAGGTAGGAATTATGATACAGATTATATGGCAATGTTTGGTGGTGTATTGTGTGTGGGATTCGCTTGCTTCATAGATAGCGATATTATGCATAGGTAAAATGGGGAAATGGAAAATTGGTGTGCGACAGCTGCTGACATCGGGAACTAAATAAGTACCGGGATATAACGCAGTTACCATCTACGGTGCCGCAAGAATTGGAAGCTTAACAAAGCGTTCACACAAGATTACACACTTCTGAGCGTACAGGTCACTAGTGCTTACAGTAAGGATAGAAGTGCTGAATGGAGAACGGATGGTGTTAAGGTAGTAAAACAACATTATTTACTCATAGAAACTATTTATGTATTTTCATCAAAAAAGGCGGATTACTTTTTATTATAGGAACTACATTCGATTATTTTATTTCAAATTGTAATTAAGGTGTATTCCAGTTGATGAATGTTTTAATATTAGGGATTTTTTTTCTGGAGCTTTTTAAATTACCCGTTAGACTAAATATAACTTTTTAAAAATTAGCATCAATAAATCATTTCACTGTAGTGCATTTTAAAGAGCAATTATACGAATTTTACATAAATGCATGATCTAATTAGGGAATAGTATTCATGTATAAAGCATGTGCCAATATATTTTAAAAAAAAAAATGTTTAATATAGCAATGTATTTATTGTTTGCAGTTTTATAATCAAGTCTTATGTTTTGGTAATTCTTATAGCCCACCATGATGTCTACTGCTGAAGTTATAGTATGCGAAACTAATCACCTGTCGGCGTTTGGCAGCGGGCCTGGGTGGTTGTACCAAACACCATTGATGGAACTTTGTATTCTCTCACGCTGACTCATGCAGAATCCAACAATTTACGTCACGCAAAATCGTCATTTTCACAAGTCTAAGCACTCTTCGCAATGATTTGGGGCAAAAGACGCCGCGATAAACAAGCACTGAGGACGGGTAATATATTGTAATTGTATTCAAGAATGGACTGCATAATAAGGTTAAACCTTAACTGGATTATAAACCACTTCCGTACCTACACATATATGACAGCTGTGAACTTCGTCAACTTGAAACTGTATGAACCACGACAAATATATTGTAAAGTAGATATAAAAAAATAGAACAGGAAAAGTAGCATTCAAGGACGAAAGTCAGCCACAAACACACACAGAAACAAAATAACGACTTTAAAGAACAATAAAAGGCAATAAAACTAAAAGGCAAGATAGGACATCACAAACACAAAATGGTTGACAATAGGCTACCGCCTTGGAACGGTCAGCGATAAGTCAATTTCATAAAGTTCCACCTTCAATCAAAAGTTATCCGTATTCATTGATATACTGTCTATAATATTTGGGCTTTATTTATTCACTATCGGGGTAGAGTCATCCGGAACTTTAAATCTACAGAAACTCAAATATGTACACCTCTCTCATTTAAACATTTTTGATTTAAAAGCACCCGTTTGTACAAGCCTTCTCGTTTGTCTGTTTGTTTTTGTGTTTTGTGGTTGACTGTCGTCATTAAATGCTACTTTCCCTGTCCGATTTTTATATCTTTCTTCATATTTACACATATTTCATTTAAAAGCCGTTTGTACTCGTTTGGTAACTATATCGGAAGCAAATCTTTAAGTATGCAATATGGATACAATAAATTTTAGATATTGAAATTTATTTTAATGAGTTACAGAAACGTGGCAACAAATCTAAATATTGAGGGTGTAAACGTAACAAAAATTTCAGAGATTCTTAACAAAGTATAGTAAAATATTATAACATTATTAGCACGAATATAATTATAATGACGTACACGAGTACCTAAATACAACTAATGTTGAAACGTCACTAAACGACTAACGTGCAAACAAATGTGCAGATTTACTATCAAATGAAAAAAACTACATGTAACAGATGCCGTTGACACTATTAAATGCAACAAAACGCCAGGCATAGTTGGTATAACGGCAGTGTTGTATAAACACTATTGGTGTTACGAATTCATTAAATGATGGTTACGAAATAGGCCAGCTGCCTCCAAGTCAATGAATGTGCGTTTTAACATTTTTATATTAAAAGGTGATCTAGAATCTTTAGTTAACTGGAGATCAAAAACACTATTAAATAAAGATTACAAGTCGGCAACAAAAGCATTTACAAAACAACTCGTCATTGATAAGCACAGATCAACACGAATATTTATATATATATAGTATAATTTAGATATTTAGGATACACAAGTGTGAGACATAATTGATCACACTGACAGACTTAACATAAATGGAGCACATACATGGAATTTATGCTTAGATTTAATGTTGGACTGGCAGATTATGTATACAGCTTTAGAGGAATTCGATTCTAAAGACTGCTTTAAAAATAACGGTTAAAAAAGGTATAAAACACTAGATGCTGTATCATTAATAACAGTTGGAATTCTCAGCCATTCAATCAGTCACGAGGCATTAAACAAGGACTATCCGCTCTTTTATATATTTTGAAAACGGAAATAATGTCGACTAAAATTAGATGCAACCAAAAATGAGATATAGTGTCCTATAGAAACCACAGCGTCCGAACGCAATGGCATCGTAGGTCAGCACTGTACTGCAAACAATGACTTGAAAATACAATGAAAGAGACAAAAAAAACTACAGAAAGGGTGAAGACAGGTTTACCGACTTGGAACGGTCAGTAGGCAATTAGGCCTACTGGTTAGCTTGAATCGATTTTATAAGCGCACAATCCTCGCTATTATCCTGTCTTCAGCGCCCAAATAGACAAGACAGTGTAAACAAAACTACATCCCATCAAAAGGAATTCTCTAACAATAAAGTACACATCCAGAGAAACTAACTAAAGAAACACATACAGAAAATAATAATAAACATCTCAGGATGTATTCAGAATCGTACTGAACAACCATAGTAGTTGCAGCTAAAGAGAAAACCTATCTAGGGTACGACCAGAAAACTCGCGGGACGAAAGCTCATGCACACACCTTCCTTAGTTGGGGGTTCAGTAGGTACAACCATAGAGTCCCAAGAGGTAGTCCAGTCATCGCACAAGTGAAAAGTGAAGCGTAATGACTGACTGTAGAGGGGTTAATCGCGCTGTAAAACCAAAGGGTTATATCCTTTTCTGACGAACTTCCTGATTAAATTTGTAAAGCGGTCAGGAAACCCGTCAGACTCCTTTAACTTTCGAAGTTTATAGACCACAACTCCATAAAATGAGGGTTGTGATATGCCTAGTCGCAGACGTGTTTTAATGTTGGTGTTGTACTTTTCCAGCAGGCCATCGTTGCGGCGGTAGAATTTAGAGAAAGATCTACGTAGTTTGTGATAACGAAAACCCTGCTGAAGAAGTTTACTTGTAATAACTTGATTTCGATCATTGAAGTGTATAACATCATTACACGCTCTAGCAAATCGAATGAGCTGGGAGATATACACTAAAATTGAAATCATCTCTCTTATCATAGATTTTAGTATGAATACAATCATTTGAAATCGAGAGATGAAGATCGAGAAATGCTGCTACTGTATCAAAACATGCATGAACTTAAAATAAATCTCAGAGACAGTACTAAATATTTAAAACAAAATAACGCTTGCTGATGATACAATCATCTTTGTAATATCCAAGAAAAAGCTCTTGGGTATTTGGGTATGAGGGCATAAGTACTTAGAAAGGCCTCGTGTTAAACAAAAAGAAAACTGAGGGTATGTAGATAGGAAAAATGAAATATTGTTTGGTAATATATCACGACCGATTGGTCAAAAAAATGTCATGTTCTTTGGTATTGATAACTTAAGGTGCATTGAAAGAAATACAACATCGGAAAAAAACTGTTTTTGGCAGAGTACAAGTAGACATTATAAATAGTTCATAAAATACCTGACTCTGAAAATGTTGAATTAAAATAGGGGCACGGTCAAAAAAAGTAATGCATAATACTTGAAGCATGAGTTCAAATTAAATTGAGAAAAAAAATATATATTTATCCACAAGCTTTCGCAGTTTAGGTTCAGTCTGCTACACAGAATTCTACTGACAGAAGAACTTCTTTGTATATGGAAGATCGTACAAAGACTGTGTTGTTTTAACAGAGTTCATAACTATTCAAATTTTTTTTGGAACAAAATACACATACTTTTGAATCCATGTGGGTATCACATAGACAGTGCCGTGTTCATTGTATTAAAGATAAATAAAGATTTGTAATTGAGTTACAAGTACAGATGTATTCAAAGTAATGTCATTAAAATGATTCTGTATAACAAATATTTCCTTATATATGGAATAAACATGATTCATACCATATAATCAAAGTAGTTAAATATGAAATAAATATATTAAGAGCCTACCTAAAACACAAATAAAAACTGGCATATATATGTGTAAGAAAATACGGTCGCCATCCGGCAGTAGCATATCACATTGACAGCGTTAGCCAACATTATTTTAAGAAAATGTAACATGTATTGTTTGCAGCTGGGATTGGCTCCTTTGCTTGATAATGACCCACGTGACAGGTATTGCTACGAAATAATGGTAAAAACTGGAATGAGGCGCCACGCCGGTACAAAATCGAAGGTAAATATTTTACTTCCGGTTGAACAAAACACAAATCATTACGTGGGCCGACTATTAACTTTCATACCATCCTACCCCTTCTCCAAGAAACGAAAACGGGGTTGACTGGGGGTATGAAATAAAATCTTAATTTTGGCTTGAAAAGTTATAAAATCCTGCTGCTATGTTTTCCCATCGCTTAATGGAATAAAGGCGGGAACACGTAATGTGAATAATTTCACGCATGAACATGAATACAAACATACTTATAATTATGATATGGAAGGCAATAAACCATGCATGAACATGAATACAAACATACTGATAATTATGATCTGGAAGGCAATACACCATGCATGAACATGAAGACAAACATAATTATGATCCGGAAGGCAATAAACCATGCATGAACATGAATACAAACATACTTATAATAATTATGATCTGGAAGGCAATAAACCATGCATGGTGCACGTATGTAGAAATATTATCAGACAAACGTTACATTTCGATTCAACTGACTATAAAACAAAGTATTAACATTTCTTATTTTAAGTCGACAGCTTATACACTTGTGAACAACAAATGATGTATATTAAAAATTAAATAAGATTCTATCTTTACGGTTGTTATGTAGAACATGTGGCTTGTGTTTAGCTCTTATCTTTCCCATTAAGGTACATTTTGTTTTGTCCGGGGAAGATGACGAGACTGAAGTGCGCACGTTCACCGACACGAAGCGGTCCATCTTCGACAGGGGTAACACAGACGGTTTCCTGGTGACCGTTGCAAGGTACTGTGTCTGCATTAATACTTATCTAATAACACTATTTTATATAAAGCGTCCTTTTAATGGAACAGCTTTCTCTGTTCAGTAACTACACTCAACAAAATTCCTAATCGGTCACCTTAGTTTTATGAAATTATTACCTTTTACACAAGATTTGTATTCATGTAAAATTAATCAAATCCTCGTTCAATGTTTGATATATATTAACTGAAAATTTGGTAAAGATATTTAAATTATTTTTGAAGAAACAATGCATTATATTATAACACCCTCGATCCACAAAGTCACATACTTTTGCATTGAATTGTAAGGGGAATGACCTGGCTTAAGTCACAGTCAAGTGTTTTAAAAACCAATATGGTAATAAAGAAATGGCAAACATAAATAAATGACCTATAAAATCATTTCATTAGACATATAACATGTATGTAATGAGTTCCTTTCCGCGACTTTTGGTCTGCGAGTGCATGTTAAATCTTCAAATTTCAATAACGAGCACTCTTCTATGGGATTTCCATTGTGAGTCTGACATTTTGTAATTTTTGATTTTGGGGTTCGCGACTTTAACACGTCCTAATTTCACTGGTAGTTATATGATTTTTCTGAAACTTTCAGGACCTTTTACTAAATAACTATGTTATTCAAAACAAGTAAAAGCGAGAGGAAGATATTCCAACAAAAGAAAATATTTTGTAAAACTGAGGTGACCGATTAGGAATTTTGTTGAGTGTATAAGGTTGTTGAGTGGACATAACTATTTTCTAGTAAAATTACAAGGAAATGCTGTCTATTAATAAAAACAATGTATTGAATATAAAGTCTATTGTTTTCATATAAAAACAAAACAATTTATTTTTGTTAATATCAATGAAATAAATTCGAACAAACGTGTCAAATGTATGTAAATGGTCTGGAATTAAGGACATATTGTATCCAACACCGTTGTGCGATAAACTTTAAGGCAGATTACCTAACCGGAAGTAAAAATCGAAATCAGTATATAGGCTGGCATTCGCAGGAGTGCAAGCCTAAAACTGTGTGCATCGATTACGAAACAAGTTACGTGGCTTATCCATTTTGTTATTTCGCTCTTTGTGGCATATAATTTTGTTCGATACTGGGACCATACGCCGCTGGACATGGGGTGTAATAAGTATAAAGGTCGCTATGTACACTGTCATATGCATGCCATCTTCGGGATGGTTAAAATTCTGTACTATTGAGTCTCAGTCAAACCGAGACTGCAATATTTCGTTTGTATCGTGTTCGGCCGTTTCCAAAGGTCCACTCTCATCCACTTTTATACACATTACGCTCGATGGCAATGATGTATGAGTGTGGTCTTTCTATTTATATAAATACGTGTCGAGAGAAAACTGTATCTAAACAGTTTTAATCGGAATGGACTTCATTGAAGCTGTGTGTATGCATTGATTAGAGAAGTTCCTTAAGGAATAAAAGTTCTCTTTTTTTTCACGTTTTGTCTCCTGTATACATATTAAAATCTATCAAAAAGAAGTATTAATACTTAATGTTGAAATACAAAACACTAAAAATAGAATTTGCGCTAAAAAGAAATATTCATATGACATCATGAAAATTCATTTTTCAGCGACCTTGGTGCTCTAGTATACCTGCGTATATGGCACGACAATTCCGGGAAAGGAACAAGCGCCTCCTGGCACCTAAACCACATAATGGTCCGAGACGTGCAGACAAACAAGAAATATTATTTCATATGTAACAGATGGTTCGCTGTAGAGGAGGATGATGGTCAGGTTAGAAGAAATAAATATGAATATTCCTTTTAAAAGAAACGAATGCGTCTAAGTCTACAATAAACCGTTGATGAAACTACTTGACGGATTTTCATGAAAGTTCACAGGAATGTTGTTGTGTTGTTGTTGTAAAACATCTTTTTGAAGGGATGATTGGTTATACATATAATTTTAAAATGTAACACACTTACATTAAAGGGACACATGGCAATCTTGAAGTTATTATCAAGCAGTAAAATCAGGGTCTCAATTTATTTATCCATTATCATTTTGACTTTAAACCTGTTTGCATATAATTTATTAAATGTAGAGTTATATTTTGTTCGTCTTATTTTACAATAGGTTTATAATAGTATTGGTACAATATTGTTAACAGTTAATAATAGGCAAAAAACAACAATTTTCTTATTCTTATTCTTATAATTAATATCAATAATTGAACAAACGAAGTTCTAAAGAAAAACTAACGTGAGTTTTTAAAAAATCAAGATTGCCGTGTGTTCCTTATAATATACAAGTGGTTGAAGTGAAAATGAAAATATATAAATGACTGATATAAACTGTTTTTCTCCGGTACATCCTTTTTACTTCTCATATAAATACGAATGCATTTGTACCTTTGCAATATCTCGCCTATTGAATCAATTCCATCTATTTCAAACAAATAAGATAATCAGACATCGATTACACAAACCCTGGCACATTATAACACAATAAACTATTGTCTGCAATACTAGCGTTCGTTTCTGTATATATTAACATTCACACTAGCGTTGCGTTCGTTTCTGTATATATTAACATTCACACTAGCGTTCGTTTCTGTATATATTAACATTCACACTAGCGTTCGTTTCTGTATATATTAACATTTCACACTAGCGTTCGTTTTTGTATATATTAACATTCACACTAGCGTTCGTTTCTGTATATATTAACATTTCACACTAGCGTTCGTTTCTGTATATATTAACATTCACCCTAGAGTTCGTTTCTGTATATATTAACATTTCACACTAGCGTTTGTTTCTGTATATATTAACATTCACACTAGAGTTCGTTTCTGTATATATTAACATTCACACTAGAGTTCGTTTCTGTATATATTAACATTCACACTAGCGTTCGTTTCTGTATATATTAACATTCACACTAGCTTAACATTCACACTAGAGTTCGTTTCTGTATATATTAACATTCACACTAGCGTTCGTTTCTGTATATATTAACATTCACACTAGCGTTCGTTTCTGTATATATTAACATTTCACATTAGCGTTCGTTTCTGTATATATTAACATTCACACTAGCGTTCGTTTCTGTATATATAAACATTCACACTAGAGTTCGTTTCTGTATATATTAACATTCACACTAGCGTTCGTTTCTGTATATATTAACATTCACACTAGAGTTCATTTCTGTATATATTAACATTCACACTAGCGTTCGTTTCTGTATATATTAACATTCACACTAGCGTTCGTGTCTGTATATATTAACATTCACCCTAGAGTTCATTTCTGTATATATTAACATTCACACTAGCGTTCGTTTCTGTATTTCACACTAGCGTTCGTTTCTGTATATATTAACATTCACACTAGAGTTCGTTTCTGTATATATTAACATTCACACTAGCGTTCGTTTCTGTATTTCACACTAGTGTTCGTTTCTGTATATATTAACATTCACACTAGAGTTCGTTTCTGTATATATTAACACTGTATATATTAACATTTCACACTAGCGTTCGTTTCTGTATATATTAACATTCACACTAGCGTTCGTTTCTGTATATATTAACATTCACACTAGCGTTCGTGTCTGTATATATTAACATTCGCACTAGCGTTCGTTTCTGTATATATTAACATTCACACTAGCGTTCGTTTCTGTATATGGTTCGTTTCTGTATATATAGCCTAAATTCACACTAGCGTTCGTTTAGTACAGTGTGACCTCTGTAAAATGTCTCCCCGCGCTACAAAGGCATAGTATATTATATAGAGTGGAGTCTTGGTGTGGAGTCTTGGAGTGGAGTGGAGTGAATAATTGGAGTGACCTTGGAGTCACACTTTGGAGTGACCTTGGAGTCAAATTTGGAGTGAATATTTTTGAGTCAATTTTTGAGTCTAAATTTCCCAATTTCAACAACTAATTCCAAATTTCACGTCTTATTTTAACTTGGGCACTGTTACTACATGTTCTAAATGAAAAATCCATGTTTGTGGAACAGTGAGGCTGAGCGAGCTCTAAGTTCCCATAAACTTTAATGCTTTTCGTTTTCAGTCTCTGTTGTATGACGGACATATTGGACATATTGGAACACTGTATACCCCTGACACTGGATGTCAGTGTCCTGACCTAAGATTAGTTGGTCCCTCGGGACTAGTTTAGGTCAGGCCAAAGGGTCATTGCTTCAATACTATGGTTAATGTTTGAGAATCCAAGTTCATTTATGTTGTTTTTAGATGGTCTGTGGCTCACATTAAGGTTAGCACATGTCTCATGGGACAATGCAGCTGTACTGAGTATGTTAGGAACTGTGCACCTTGTGAGGGTCATTCAGAAATATTATAAATTGATAATTATCCAAAATATTCACTCCAAATCTGACTCCAAGGTCACTCCAAAATGTGACTCCAAGGTCACTCCAATTATTCACTCCACTCCACTCCAAGACTCCACACCAAGACTCCACTCTATATAATATACTATGCCCGCTACAAATCAGCAGTTTTATTTGTACTGTTTCTTTGGGATCATCGAGCCCATTATATGTGACTTTTAGGTAGAAATAAAAATAAATATAAAAGTCGAACTGGTTAAATCGATGCTAGGGTAGCGTGAGATACCTATGGTAGCGTGAGATACGTTGCATTTCCACTTTGCCTCACATAAACGGACTCTATAAAACCGAGTCTGCTAGTGTTTACCTTTGTTCACGTCTTCCAAACGATTTCCATTTTCCGTATTTATTAACATCCACACTAACTCCGTTAAGTGCAATGCCGCTGCTATAAAAATCCCTCCCACGACGGCTGCGAATCAGTAGTGTTATTTTACTGGTCCTTTGGGATCATCATGCCATATCTATGTCGATCTCTCTTTCCAGTATTTATTTCTAACGGCTTTATTTTCTAAACCACACTCATTTGAAAGATGAGAACACTGAACAGACGGAAGTATCACTTTACGCCAAATGAACTTCGTGATGTTTTGCAAATCATTGCTACTGGTAAAGCGACTGACCAAATCAACATCCATGTAAACAACGAATTAGCATATGAACTTTCTTTTTCGATGTGCAGTTTATTGAATAGGTTCATGACATCTGATAAACAAATCCAGATATTTGGAAGGAAGCCGATGTTAGTGCAGTTATTAAGCAGGGCGATATCTATAGTAAATAAATATCGCCACTTAGGACCATTGGAAAAGTGTTTGAAAGACTCTTGTTGAACATATTTTCAGCTTTTTAAGAGATAAACATTTCTTACCCGCCTTCTGCCTGGTTGGTTGGTTGACTTGTGTTTTACGTCATTTTCAGCAAATGTTAGGCTACATATGACGGTCGATTTTTAGTGGTGGAGGCAGACCACCCACTTTTTTCCTGGACAGAACCAGTACTATATATACCTCTAGCATCCGTAAGAATCGACACTTCCTCGTTTACAAAAAAGTGGAATTACCAGTGGGATTCGAACCCGCAGAGGTGAGAAGCGAAAAGGTTTCAAACTCAACGTCTGGATTCCTCAAACTAAATAGTTTTACAGTATAATGCCTTTGTAAACCTTTACGACTCTGGAAAAGAGGGGTAACTCTGGAAAAGAGTGGTATGGAGTATGTTGTTTGACATATATCCGTTGACCGAGTTTGGCACAACGTCCTCCTTTTTAAATTGAAAACTGCAGGCAGACGATCTCTCGAATTTGCTCTCCGACTATCTTAATAATACACGATAAGGCGTTGTTCTTCATGGGGCTAATATAAACTCAATCAATGCAGACGTTCGCCCAAAGCTTTATTTTAGGTCCTTCACTATTCTTTGTTTACATTAATAATATATTGGGGGTATTGATTCCAATATACGTTGTTATTTATTTTTGCAGAAGATACTAGTCTTTACATTAGTATTGATTATACAAATGAAATGATTCTTTCTGCAATTACACTCACTCATTCTGACACGGCAAAGGGTACTGTTGGTCTACTAGATGACTCGTTACATTCAATCCCTCTACACCTGAATACCTTGTTATCTCAATACCTTCTTATCTCACGAAAGCGTAACAAACGCGCGCATTCACCTTTGTTTATTTTGAACGATTAATTAGTGAAGTTCATATAAGAGTAGTTTATTTCCTGCAATGACCTCAGTGAGCACTTTAACATAGATTACACTGTAACTAAAGCCTAGTCTTCAATTAATATAATGAGAAAGCTATAACATCAGCGGGATATCAAATCACTAGCAAGTATATATTGTATATCCTTTATACAACATATTCTCTTACGTCATCTGTGACAACTGCACTTATTATAACTAACTTCAAGGTTGATATGACACAACACAAACCGAATATGTTAGCATAGCTACAGTCACGACCCAATTAGTATTTTTAAATGCCTTGAACAAAGAGGCTGGATGGGAGTCTCTGGAATCGCAAAAACATAAAGGCAAACTTATTTTATAAAATTATATTCCACAACACAACCGCATCCCGAATCGCTAGTATCTACAACAGTTAATGCGGCATCTAACAACGATGATAAGATGTGTCAAGATATGGCTGCGAAATACACAATTTGGAAAAAAAAAATTAAAAAGAACATTTTGCCTTTTAAATGCATAATAAGTTTATAAATACTGAAAAGGTGATCCCTTGGAAGCAACACACACAAACAAGAGAGAAAAGTAGCAGACTCGGTTTTATTGAGTCTGTTCATGAGAGGTAATTATAAGGTGCAACACCTCTCACGCCTCCTAGCACCGGCTTAAGCGATATTCTACTTTAAAGCAGCACAGGATGGGCTTGATGATCCCAAAGGACCAGTAAATAATAACACTACTCATTTGTAGTCGGGGCGACTTGTTGCGGCCGCCACACAGCACTAAACAAACGTTAGTGTGAATGTCAATAAAAACTGAAAACGTTATCTCTTGGAAGCAACAAACACAACAAGAGAGAAAAGTAGCTTTTGCCTGTACGCCGCATTGTTAATTTAAGTAGTTTTGACTTTTCCTTAGGTTGATAGAATCATACCAGTAGCTGGCAAACAACAGATGACGGAGTTTGGTCATTTGTTTAGGGAACGGGCTACAGACAATCTTAGGGACGGTCATCTTTGGTTCTCCATCGTTGCCAGGCCACCACAGAGCCGGTTCACATGTTGCCAGCGTGTCTCGTGCTGTCTCTGTTTACTGTTTATGTCTATGTTGACAAACGCCATGTTTTATAAAACAGAAACGCAAGATAGCGAAAGCTACCAGTTCGGTCCGTTTGTTGTAACGCCTCAGCAGGTTTGTTTTATTATATACTGATTTGAAAAAAACTTTTAAGTGACTACCGAAGTAATGCCAGTTAAAAATGCAGCTTTAAAGGGAATGTAGCGACATAGCCAAACATCTGTATTATTGAGAGTTCTGAAATACTTGAATAAGGGTGAAAGAATTCTAAAAATCGGATGATAAACAAAGAAGATATGATCATTTGAAGTTTCTGTTGAAACGGATATGGAAGCGGCCATTTTGAGAGCTATGACATCACGGTTCTAAATGACCATATATGGAATATTTATAAATTTGAAAATTTACTGGTTTATAGGGGAAAAATGACAACAACTGTATGAAAAATATGTAATACTTTAATGGCAGTAATGCTTTATATGACCAGTAAAAAAAATCATTCATTTGCAGTGTCTTTTTAGTTTTAAATGATAATTATCAATATTCCATATATGGTAATATGGAACTATGACATCATAGTTCTAAAAATGGCGGCTCCAATATTCGTTTTAGAACAACCTTTAAATGGTCATATCTTTTTTGTTTATCATCCGATTTTGATAATTCTTTCACCTTTTTCCAAGTTTTTCAGAACTCTCAATTACAGAGCTTGTTTGGCTGTGACGCTACATTCCCTTTAAGAATAATTGTATTTAATGTTGTTAATTTATTAACTGATGGTTTCAGTTGCTTTATTTGAATTTAGTTTACTGTTCATACAATGTAAAGGTCTTTGTTCTTTCTGTTATTTAAGATTTTCATCGGTATCGCTTCCAACTTGATAATATTTCCGATCAACTTTCTCCTACTTACAATCTTCCGGAAGTCTCGACCGCGCAAACGCAAAACGTCACACGTTGAAGGCGCTCTCCGATCTACACCAAGCACTGCGACTATGGCCGACCTTATACCAAGAGTAAATAGCTCACTTGCTCTCAAACGACAAGGATCTTATTTTCTAAACGACGATCAACAATCAGAATTAACTTTGACCCGTACCGATTCGTCAATGTATTCAAAGTCGCCAATCCGGTTCCAATCAGTAAACATGACGAAGAATAAACAGAAAAAGAAATGTGAATTTCCATGGTGGTTTGTGATAATCGGTTGGATTTTGCTGTGGACTGCGGTACTTGTATCAGCAGCATTTGTTACATTTTACGGGATAATGTTCGAGGACATCAAATGCAAGAAGTGGATCACATCTATGCTGGTGTCCATCGTGACGTCAGTGTTCTTCACTCAACCCGTTAAGGTACGGTTGAAATCTTTGTTATCGTAAGTTTTGTCTCTCGGTAACATACAAGATAGTCAGATTTTGTTTCTAAAACAATAATAATGTCAATTCTGCTTAAACACAGAGAATGTATTGGTTTTGGTTGAACAATCGCATTATTTTTCATTATCAAGAATTGAGAAAACCGTTTACGAGTGCATAATACAAATTAATATGGTTTCGTGTTCTCACTTTGAGATAAAACATATCCGATATGCACATGTGTTTATATAGGGTTCTATTTAATATTGTACCGAATATGTTTGAAACCTGGAAAAATGTCAATGAAGAATTCAGCGTGAAACTATTGTATCGTTTTCTTTTATTTATATACAGTAATACTAATTTTGCGTCCACACCTCGAATTATCTTTATTATATACTAGAGTATGCATTTTCCCCTTAGGTTGTCTTAGTTGCCATCATCTTCTCAGTTGTTATCAAAAACCCAGGCAGTGATGATGAAGGAGATGGTGATGAAGAACCACAAAAACAATTGGAAATTGACGAAGAATTTCTCCATCAAGGTAATGCACACTAATCGAATGAGGGTAGCTGACATCATTATACAACTTTTTGGAAAGTGATGGTACTTGTGTGACAACGGGCTTAGAAGATTCTTGTTTAATTCTTTCATAATTTTGTGTTACTGTGAATACCAACATTGAGTCTCCTACTAGTATATATCATAATAATGAAGGTTTATTTTCGATGTTATGCTTTATTGTGTTGCAACGAATCTTCAGATATATCGACATCATGTGCGATGATTTCTTAGACTTCCTTAGACGTTCTTTCTTTAATTCAAAAGCTTTATACAGTTAAATATTTAAAATATGTGCACGAGAGAAACCTGAAATGTATGTTATGTTTAATAATAAATCTATTATTTTTCAGGAAATGATTTCATTTCTCCAGAGCGCACACTCTCCAAACCTAAGCCACCAGACTCGAAAACGCTAAAAGCAGCGAGACAGGAGAGGTTTAAAGAGATACAGATGTTGGCGGTTATTCGAGAGATTAGCTTTTACGCCTGCTTTGTTACTGTTTTATTGGTAATCAGCAATGGCATGGTCAGTACCTACTCCTACAACTACAAACGTAGTATGGAGAAGGTCTTTATAACTACAAGTGATACCAAGCATGCGTTCACAAAGGTTCGTTTACAATTTAGGGTTATTTCTAATATGTTGTATATTTTAGTTTAATGTACTTTCTATAAGATGGTTGAACTGTTTTATTAAAATAAAATATATGTGTTTCATAAAGGTATATTTGTATCAAACTTAAAAAGCTGCTCTAAAATTTTCCTCTTTATACCGTATGGAAATACAACGTTGTGTGTAAATATACCACACGTATTAAACATAGTAAACACTTAGATAATTTATACACTTGATTAGGTATATTCTAGGGAAATAAAAAAAAATGTATAAAAGTCGAACAGGAAATGCAGCTGTTACAGAACACAGTAAACCCAAAAACACGCAAAACGACATACATGAATGGCAATGTTAATAAGGAAGACCAGATCATTAATACGAAAACGGAAACATAAAAAAGTGATAAGATACGTAAGATCTCTCACTCAAAAGATCCAATATATATATATATATATATATATATATATATATATATATTCATTCATAATTTTGTCATGCTGTGTATACCAACATTCAGTCTCCTACTAGTATATATCATATGAAGGTTTATTTTAATAATACATTCAGGAATAAATGCAGGAATAAATGTTGAAAACACACTAAATTTCGCATATTTGATTACTTATACATATATTTATATATATATATAAAGACGATTATATAAGGTAAGATAAGACATCACAAACACACAAGTGTTGACAATAGGGTTACCGCCTTGGAACGGTCTGCAGTAAAAAAAAAAAGCCGCTCGGGGTTTATAGGGTGCACCAAATCTCTCACTTACCCTACTGTCATCCCAATAAAACGGGACAGTGTAAATAAAGAAATCACCGCCATGAACTATTTTCTAACCAACAAGGCAGCATTAATAGGCAATATAAGTAAAAATACGTATAAAAGTCGAATAGGAAATGCAGCTTTCACAGAACACAGTAAACCCCAAAATACGCAAAACGACAAACATGAATGGCAATGTTAATAAGGAATAAAGGCATATGACGTCACAAACACAAAAAGGGTTGACAATAGGGTTGACAAAAGGGCTACCGCCTTGGAATGGTCAGTGGCAAAAAAGGCCGCTTGGGGTTTAAACCAGGTTCTAGGGTGCACCAAACCTCACACTTACCCTACTGTAATCCCAATAAAACGGGACAGTGTAAATAAAGACATCCCCGCCATGAACCATTCTCTAACCAACAAGGCAGCATTAATAGGCAATATAAGTAAAACACAAAGATGCTCGTATATATATAAATACAAAAACAATAGCCTAGAAAGCCACAAAGAAGGTGACTTGGCAGAAGCCAGAGCAACAAGAGAATAAACCATTGAGGGCACGACAAGACAAGATTGCAGACAAACATCAAACGTCACCGTCCACAGCCTGTCCGGTCATCGCACAATTAAAGAGGAAAGCATAGAGGCGAACTGTAAATGGGTCCACCACTAAGCATGCAGTGCGTTGCAAAATGATAGGGTCATAACCTCTTTTGATACACCTTTTAACACGTTTAACAAAGATAGTATGAAAGTGATTATTACCAAGGATCTTACGAAGTTTGAAAATCACTTCACGATAGAAGTCAGGCTGCAATGGTCCTTGTCGCAGAAGAGTTCTTAAATTACTTTTATAGTTGGAAAGAAGATCAGGGTTACGATAATACAATTTGCAAAGGTTTTACGAAGTTTATGGTAACGATAGCACTGATGGAGTAGATTTTTAGTTATACAAGGAATACGAATATTAAAGTCCTCAACTCGAGTACAAGCTCTAGTAAAGCCAATACGTTGAGACACTTAGATGTTCGGGTAACACCCCCAGATCAATGGGTATAATTAACAATATCAAAATTAAAATCATCTCTCTCTAGTCATAGATTTTGCTAATTATTTCACCATTTTCAATAGAGAGATGTAAATCGAGAAAAGAAGCGTTATTATCAGAAATATGAGCTTTGTTAAGTTGAAGTTCTAGAGGATATATATTATTAACCATAGTAGAAAAGAAATCGTTGTCAATGTTCAATATGTCATCCAGATACCGAGAGGTGTCATTAAAGGCTTCAATAACATCTGCCTGGTTATCTGGTTTAATACTCAACATGAAAACTCTTTCATAGCAATATAAAAACAAATCTTCGACAAGGGTTGCACAGTTCGTACCCATGGGGATACCAACAATTTGTCAATAAAAGGTAGTTCCATACCTGACGAAAATATCATCTAATAGAAAAATAAGTGATTCACAAACGTCATGGCAAGCCAAACCACCTAATAATGACTATTATAATTGTTACAATAGGAGCATGTTATACCATAAACCATTACTTTATCATATTTAAAACTGTCAATTCAGTTCATTAAAACTATCAGTTCAATACCTAAATCGATCGGTTCCTTTTGTGTTTGCGATGTCTTATTTGGCCTTTTATTCATCTTTAAATGTGTTCTTTATTCCTGTGTGTGTTTATGGTTGACTGTCGTCCTTGAATGCTGCTTTTCCTGTTTGATTTTTATATCTGTATTAACACATTAAAGCATAATAATTTATATACATGTACAATGCATGTATAGGAAGAAAAGGTATAAGTCGTTTGGACTTTGGCTAGTAGTGGTATGTTAGATGGACTTTGAGGGGAAGCCTACTTGTCCAACTTTTCGCCATTATATTAACGTAGAAAACTAATAGTCCCGGCTGATGGAATATGCCACTCTTATATACGATTGTATAACTATTTTAAAATGTATGTTATTTCTAGAAAGTAAACGCCCAAGACTTCTGGACTTGGGTTCGCCCTGCAGTATATTAGGTTGATTGAGGTCAGGACTGAAATGTACTGCCATACTACATCGTGGATATTTCAACGATATATGTTTCGGTTAATAAGATATTCTACTCAAAGATAATTGTGAAGATAATTATGTAAACAATTATTAATTTGTGAAGTTATTTCTAGGTTAAGAACGCCCAAGACTTCTGGACTTGGGCACGAAGGGGTATGTTAGGTGGACTCCGAGCGGGACCATACTATAACAATTTCCCGCCATTCTACTTACGTGGATATATCAACGACAAACAGTCCCGACTAATGGGATACGCAATTCTGAGACAAGTCCGGATGAAACCTGGTATGGTTTGATATTTAACCTTAATTTTTAGGTTGACCACTTAATTATTTACGATAAGCTTATATGTCTTATTTTACAAACGGGTACACTTTGTATTTAACAGGCTCGTGGCTAATGCAATTCAAATATATACATGAATCTTAAAATCACGTATATACAAACGCATCTATATGTATGAAATTGAGTAATTATTTTTCTTGCATTCCGGGTACATGAACTCATAGTTGAGAAAACGTAGTCTTAGCGATGTTTAATACCCCTGCCAGTCGCAGAAGCCACCCGTCATAGAAGTGAATTTAGGATGCACATGAAAATGGATGGAAGTGAATTACTATAATGAATAGACGTGAATTCCAGATTCTGCAACTGTTATTGCCGGAGCTTCAAGCTCAAAAAGCGGCTATGGGTGTTGGACTGTGTATCAGCGTCATTTTACTGTTAATAAAACAACTGTATTTTAGTAAGAATACCGGGACGCAGTCAATTGGCATACAGGCATTTTATGGGTCTTCTACTACTCGAATTACGTATCAATATAAGGGAAACAGTCTACAAATTATGATCTACGCATGCGCATAGAACTGTTTCTAAATTAGTTTTACTACAATAATTCAGGGATACAGTCTATAAATCTGTTCTCAGCATACGAATACAGTTGGTTCCAAATCGGTATCGTCACTGATTATTGATTGATGTTAAAACGTTATTAAAGAGACAAACGGCAACCATGACTTTTATAAATGCTCGCGGCGCCTCGTTAGTTTTCCTACATAATTTGCAATTGTTCAATAATTAATATTAACTATAAGAATAATATAATGAAAATTGTGTTTGAATATTACTAACTGTTTGTGTGTACAGCTGTATATGTATCTCTTTTTGGTGCTGTCTGATTTTAACAAACCAACACCTCGTCAATCATTAAACAGAGTTGATGAAACTTTAACTGAAGCATCTTCTGAAGAGTTTGAATAGGTCTGCTCCACTGCTACGTATATTCTCATGAACTACTGATCAAATTTCAATAATAAAAAAACATCTAACATTAAACCCTTTCTTCTAATGTAAATTTACATTGCTAAAAGCTGAGATTACCTTCACAGACGCTAATCTTTCAATCCAATTGCTATTATAGTATCATTAAGTTGTCTTTTTGTTTATAACTATGATAATTTACCAATTCTTCATATTCTAACCATGATATTTTCCCAATTTCTTACATTCTAATCATGAAACAACATTCTATTTTGTGATCCATTACACATAGTAGTAGCTATTTCAGATGTCTATCATATTCATATTATAACGTTTTATCACATGAAACTGCTTGTATTCCGTATAATATACCCATTACGTATTTCCTTATATTAACCATGTGTAATACAAGGCGACCGAAATTTCAAAATTCAAAAATTTCAAAATTCAAAAATTTCAAAATTCAAAAATTTCAAAATTCAAAAATTCAAAATTCACATATTCAAAATACAAAATTCCAATTTCAAAATTCAAAATTTCAAAATTCAAAAAATTCAAAATTCCAAATTCAAAAAATTCAAAATTTCAAAATTCAAAATTCCAAAATTCCAAAATTCAAAATTTAAAAATTTTCAAATTCAAAAATTCAAAATACAAAATTTCAAAAATTCAAATTCAAAATTTAAAAATTCATGTGATAAAAAGGATCTGACACTCGTTGTCATTTCATTCAACATTTTATTAAACTCGTCCAGGAATTTGTTATTAAGCTCGCCAGAGGCTCGCTTAATAACAAATTCCTGAACTCGTTTAATAAAATCTTGTATGAAATGACAACTCATGTCAGATCCTCTATATACAACACAGATGCAAAAAAAAATATGTTAATTTTGTCTCATGATGACTAGTTTATCTAGTGCTCAAATCTTTCATGATAAATGTGTTTTGATTGTTGACAATTACAAATAAAACATTTCTAACATCTACACACTGTTCGTTTATTTTTATCATATTCATTCCCCTTAATGTTTTCTTATGTAACTGTTCTGACCGGCTTGATATTTTGTGTCACTGTTTTCTTGTAAGAACTTTCCCAAGATCCCAGGAAGTCGTATCAGCTATTTCATAACTATGATTATGCACCAGGGTCAGCTGTTTTAAACTTGGTGGTAAAAAGCTCGCAGTGCATTGCAACGCGAGCGTCATTTGTAGATATCACATTGGCTTGAACTATCCTAATGTTTATTCATAACCTGTTGAACGACCGAATATCGAATTAAACCCAATATCGATAAATAAATCGATAAATAAAAATATTGTATCTCCTTCTTTATTCCTATGTAGTTACACTAGTTTCGCACTGGCCGCTCGATATTGACATTTCATTTAAAACCGGTGTTTTATTTCCTTTTACAGTTAAATTGATACGTTTGATTCTATTGAACAATTGTAGTTAAAGCACTCATCGTAAATACAATATAGTAAATAGAGTTGGCCAGTTGATAGCATTGTTGACATATGAAATTTGCTGTTGCGACTATTAGACGCGTCCTTGAAGCGCAACAGGAATCAATAGTTCATTCAACGCATATGCAATATAAATGTAAATAGAGCGGCTAATTAAAAAAAACAAAAAAAAAACACGTAAAGCACACGATAATTGCTTGCATCATCTGCTTGGATGGTGTTTACATCTTAATATGATCCTTCCAGACACGTGCAAACGGCCTAGGCTGTTCGAAACTGTGATTAAAGAATGCAATGCACCATACGAAAATGGAATGGAGGAGACAAGAGAATTCAGTCCCGGGTGGAAGCTGGCCGCACTATCAAATAATACAAGGTATACGCATTAAATGGTGATGTATATGATAGAGAGAGATGCTATGATGTGAAAACAACATATAGATCGGATGGAGGAGGAGGATGGTGAGAAAGAGCGGGATCTAGTATGGATACGTAATGAAAGCATAATGTAAGAAGATATAAATCGGGCCAAAGAGAAGTATACTCAGTAGCAAAAGCGTGTAAAACGATCAAGCGGAATAGGAAGATGATGAGGGAAGTGGGAGAGAAGTTGACCTGTCTGGAAGAGACAGAGAGAGAAAGAGAGAGAAAAGATAAGTGTTCAATTATATAATTTTAGGTTAAACAAAGAGGGTAATGAGTTATTTGAGATTGAGATTTTAACATAAGAATGTAACTATGACGCATACATTGATTTTATTTAAAGGATGACACACAGAAAAAACATTTTCGCGAAACCTTAACAATTGTTTTACTTTTAGGGAGGAATACCGATATCTTGATGCCTCTGAAATAAACAGTTATCCGTACTGGGGCGAGATGGGCTTCTACAACGGTGGAGGATACGTTATTAGACTGAACGATGGATATTTCGACATGCTGAACAAATTCCATCAGCTAGAAAAGGAAGAGTGGATTGACAAATATACACGGGCAGTGTTCCTTGAATTTACCGTTTACAACCCATCGATCAACATTTTTGCCATTTCAACTTTGCTATCTGAATTTAGACCAAGTGGGGGTGTGTTCCCGAGCTATAGATTTGAACCTTGTACTTTGTTACCGTATGCTACTTCCGGTTATATGTTACAGGTTGTCTGTCAGATTATTTACTGTCTCTTCGCTGTCTTTTTTGTTATAAAGGAGACCAAAAACGTGTATAAACAAAAACTTTCGTACTTCTACCAGTTCTGGAATATTATCGAGTTGGGTATCTGTGCTATGTCCGTTACCGCTGTTGTCATCTTTTTCTACCGCCTCGTTTGCATCAATAAGCTCACCGAATACTTTCACAAAACCCACGGCAATGAGTTTATGAAGTTTCAGTACGTTGGCTATTGGAGTGAGATTTTAAACTACATAATGGGTTTCCTGGTATTCTTTGCTATTCTTAAGTTTTTAAAGTTATTACGCTTCAATAAAAAGATTTCCCTTCTGGCAGATACCTTGAAGCATTCTGGTCCTAGCTTGCTTCAATTTGGAATCATCTTCAACATCCTGTTCTTCGCCTTTATCCAGTTGTTCTACTTGGTATATGTGGCACAACTGGACATCTTCAAGACATTCGTCACTTCTTGGGAAGCCGGTAAGCTTTTGATGATTATTTTTAATATCGCTTTTATATATCTATATTTTAAAATCGTGGATTTTTATTGTACTTTGTTTCTTTTATAAATAATGTTCAGATTTGGGACTAGTATCATAAAAATGTGAAACGTTTTGCGTTTTTGTTTTTTTTTTGTTTTTTTTGGCATTTGCAGACACATTTTAAATGACATCTAATTGCATATCGACGTAGGGGAGGGGTACAATTATATTTAGTGTTGCATATGTCACTTTTGAATGTATGTTAATGAAATACGTAAATACATTATACATTATGTACAGCGGATTTCTGTTTTATAAAAAGCATTTTTAATGCAAATTTATGTTTGTTAAATAACATAAAAGTTGACGTTTAGGGGTTTCTATCTGCAACGAACGTTGGACAATACATCTAACATAACTAATATATCTAACAAGCGACAGTTGGACGTTTATCATATCACGCATTGCCTTCGTCTCTATTTTGCCGATATTTAAACACAGTTTTAAAATAACCTCTCATGAACAAAATCAATGAAACCGAGTCTGCTACATTTCTCTCTTGTTTGTGTTTGTTGGTTCCAATGGATCTCTTTCAGTATTTATTGACATTCACACTAGCGTTTGTTTAGTGCTGTGTGACAGCTGTAAAATGTCGCCACGACTTCATATCGGCAGTGGTATTACTTACTGGTCCTTTGGGATCATTAAGCCCAATCTTTGTGGCTTTAAAGTAGAATACCGTTTAGGCCGGTGCTAGTGGTCGTTAGAGGTGTTGCACTTCATATTACCTCTCATGAACAGACTCAATGAAACCGAGTCTGCTACTTCTCTCTCTCTTGATTGTGTTTTTTGCTTCCAAGGGATCCCCTTTTCAATATTAATTGACATTCACGCTAGCGTTTGTTTAATGCTGTGTGGCGGCTTTAAACTGTCGTCCCGAATACAAATCAGTAGTGTTATTACTTACTAGCCCTATGGGATCATCAAGCCCAATCAGTGCGGCTTTAAGGTAGAGTACCGCTTAATCCGGTGTTAGTAGCGTGAAAGCTGTTACACCTTATATTACCTCCCATGAACAGACTATTTTTTCTGTCTTGCTTGTGTTTGTTGCTTCCAATGTATCCCCTTTTCAATATTTATTAACTATGATTCGTTCCTCTGCTATTTCATTTGACGCCACTTTTTGTCTGAAACTTTACATCCTGTCGATCTATACCATTACTAAAACAACGGTGAAAATTGCGCGTTATGTACGAATCTTCTTATCGACCCGTATGCACGTATTTACGGACTTACGTCTCATACTTTTCATCCATCACATATCTTTTTTAAGTAATTCTTCTGTTTAACTTGATTATTGATACACAGGTATCGTCATGATGATGGGCAAGTTTGACATCTACGCCATGTTGGAAGTAAACCAATGGTTGACTCAGATATTCTTGTTCCTGTTTGTGATCACCATCACATTCATCGTTGTCAATATGTTCCTCTCCATCCTTAACGACACTTTTAGTGCGGTCAGGAATGACAAGGCCAAACAGCAGAATGATTACGAGATTGTCGACTTCATGAAGGAAAGGTACATACAAATATGTCTATTGTTTGGGTCGCTTGTTTAATGCAATAATTTTAATTTTACTGGTCAAAGACCAGACGAACTTCAGCTATAATACCCGGCCGGTCGTGTATCGGTCCAGTAAACTTAGTTACACAATTTTCATATGGTTCCTTTTTAAACTCGTCTTTTAATGGTACTCTGCGATCTTCCAAAATCGTACCGCCTCTAAAAATATACCAAAAACGGACATTTCACAGAACATCACCAACACCGCTTATTCAGTTAAGTGCAATGATGACCAATATTCAAAGTATTTACCTCGTCAACGCGAAATTTGACTAACGGTATTATCAAGGAAGATGTAAACAGAAACTTCATTTGTGAAGCCCCTTTCCAAATACACACAACATATTTTATATAATCTTCCTTAGGTAGTGCCCATTCATATGTCTGTTATTTGAAATAGATCCTTATATTATAGATAATTCAAATAACATTTCCTTCTACACTGCTTATTAATTTCTATACTCCTTGGACTAACCTCCATCAACGTTGTGTTTTTATCTTCGTCAAATATTAAAAAATATATGTTTTTTTATATATGACAAAATGTTTCTTGTGTGGATTCCTATTATAATTATGTTTATCGTTTCCGTCTGTCATTCACGATGGCCGCCGTTACTAAATATACTACAAACTGTATATACATGTTAAGCTATACTCAGTAAAAATAGAAACGTCCCTCTTTTAAGCTGTGATTTGCATAGGGTTGACTTTGTTACACTTTGTACACCAATCTAGATAAAATTTCATCATTTTATACTTATCACTCAATCATTCTGATCAATATTAATAATCATCAAAAACCAAAGTTTGTCTGTTGCTGCTAAAACATGTTTTATTCAAATTGCGAAATCATTATATTTTTATTATAAAGGGAGGTAATCTGAAAATATTCGTTCTTGAAAGCTGTATGGCGCAAAAATGAGTGAAAATATCAGCGTCTTTTCTCTGTTTTCCTGGTGATGAGGTCATTCTCTGTTTATTTCAATATAAAAAACTGTGTTAACTCAAAGTTTTAACCACAAAACCGGGAAATGCTGTTTAAACCAAATCAAGAGGAATAAGTTTACCCACACGTTTGATTCAAAGAAAATTGTTTTCATGACAGTGCTGGCCTTTAACAAAGGTATTGGCATATAAGATTAAATAAAATATAATTTCATTGAGTCTAAATATATGGGTAAAGTTGGGGACGTTTCTATTTTTGCTCGGTATATATCTACTAAACATAAGCTTATTCATTTGTTATAAGTTGGCATATGCAAGTTATTTGTTTGAGCATTATAAAGTGTCTGTTGCTCATTGTCTTGAAAGGAGTGGACGGATGTCACGCTTGTTTTGCGGTAGTTAAATGGAGGTGTTGAAGAGTCTCCTACCTAAAAAATCATATTCAAAATAAAGAAAAAATCAAGATATGACATCACAATATCGCATTTGAAGTAGAAATCCGAAAAGCAAGTACTCAGTGACTTGGCAGAAGCCAGAGAAACAAGAGAACAAACCATTAAGGGTACGTCAAGACAGGATTTAAGACAAGATGCAGACGCTACCGTTCTTTGAGGATTTAGGTAGACGTCATTAAAGAGTCCACAAGCATTTTAACTGAAAATCTGCTTTCATATATGAAAGTAAAAATCTGACTTTTCATTTGGTTTTCGTTATTCTTCCATAGGTCTAAATATATTATTTGTGCAATATAATCAAAAGTTTGAAAATTGCAAAAACAATTTGCTTGATACTATTCTTATAATAAATATTAATGATTAAACAAATGCAAGTTGTATAGAAAAACTAATGGGACGCCGTGGGTTTTCAACAAATCAAGATTGCCGTGTGTGACTCCCTTTACTATTACGTTTGCATGACAATATGATATACAGTGACTGATCACTTATTCTTCCTAGGAAACATGACCAATGACCTTGACAATTGTATTTGTTATATTCAGGTTCCAACGTTGGACTGGTATCGGTGGTACCAACGCTAATACCAATCCTGCTCTTCTACACAAACAGAGGAGTGATGCTTACCGAACAACACTGGAAGACAAGATTGATTGTTTCCCTGATCAGATTGACAGGTATGACGGATGTTACGCAAGCATCTCAAATTGCTATCGACCGTTGTACGCGATCAGCATGATTATTATTTTATAGAAACGTTCATATCTTCTTCCTGTAATAGTTATATAGAGCCATCAAATTAACGGAATTGTATTTATTGTTTTAAAAATGTGTGATTGACTGTGGTCCTCGAATGCTACATTTCCTGTTCGACTTGTATATCTACTTTTAAAGAAAAAAAATACATGCTTCCTGTTTTTTAACGAAGTTGTTTTCAGTCGATATACATCCTTAGATTCAAAATTAATGTTGTTTAACCATTTTCTTGCCTAGACTCCTCGCATCGATATCGAGAATGTATGTGGATAAATCCAACTCCGGGGACCTTATACAACACCTGGCTTTTACCGGACCTGCGGTTGAAGATCGTTCTAAGAACACGGATACAGAACGGCGTACTCGACTTAACGCCGGTGCACGTGAAATGACTAACGTTCACATGAACTAACCAACTAATCAGAATTAACGACTGTCAATAAGGTTGTCTTGCAGATTAAAAAAAAAATGAGTGGTTTATGTTTTTAGTAATTAACTGATATGTTAAAGACTATATGTTAACGTGGGTTGTTACATTTTTATTCTCGTGTAAAGTAGCTCACCTGTGATAAATATTTTGCGACTTTGCTTTTCAATATTTACTTACCTCCCATTCTAATAAAGTACATCTCAGTGATTCAGATCCACAGTATGTGTCAGCGCTTACTGACACATACTGTAAAGGCGCTTACTGACACAGATTGTAAGGAAATCATAACGTGTAGAAAAGCATAATGGGATTGTTTTGAAGGAAGATAAGTAAAATTTGATTATCTATATAGATGTTAGATGTTAGATTACATAGCAAACATAGGTAATTATGTGTGAGGTATGTGTTGTCCCAAAAAGGTTGTTTTGTTTCACGTACGACATTTAAATATATTTTATAAGGATTAGAGAGGGAGAGATAGGGATCGGACGGAGACGGTTGTTATGTTGAAAGAGAAAGACAAAGTTGGTGACCGGAGACGGTTGTTATGTTGAAAGAGAAAGACAAAGTTGGTGACAGAGTGAAATATCTTGCTGAATCTTTGGTGAAATGTGTTGATTTGCTTTATTGATCTGCGCATACGTTATTTTAAAAACTTGAACATTGCAGACAATATATAGTTAGGAAATCGAACTGGAATATACTAATATACTGTAAACAATGTATTAAGCTGGAAACGATTACATGCAAAGCAATGTTTCCTTGAATTGCGTTGTCAAGGATTAAGCATATAATAGCATTGTCATATGTAAAAAATTGTTACGGATTTGTACAAATGTCTCTAGTAACCGTTTGATGTGTTATGCAAATCTAAATTCGAATATTGGTGTAACATCTGGTCCTATAGCTGTTCCCTAGTGGTTTTAAAGTAGAATACCTCTTAAGCCGGTGCTAGGGGTGTGAGAGGTGTTGCGTATTACATTACCTCTCATGAACAGACTCGATAAAACCGAGTCTGCTACTTTATTCTCTTGGCTGTGTTTGTTGCTTCCAAAGGATCTCCCGTATCAGTACTTATGTAATGGCGGAACAATTATTTCCATGTATTTCGGTAATCAATATACGCGTTTCGGTAAACATCAAGCGACTTATAGTTGTACCACGTCGGCACATGATTTTTTCCATTTCTATAAGTTGGTTTTCAGCGGTGAGACATGTTGTTGTTTTAAATTAGTGTTGATTGTCACCTGATGTTTGCATAGTATAATTTTACCTATACAGCTAGTTAATACTGTGTGATAACCATTGAAGTTTGATGATTGTAAACATCGAGTTGAATTTGGTTGACGTAATTTTTCTGTACTAATTTCGTGTTAATTCTTAAAGTCTATTGTTTGGTAATCTTGTTTGAGCCAGAGTTTGGGGTGGTGGGGTCGTGGGGCGGTGGGGTGTACTTTAAGACAGTTTAAGACACATTTAAAAGAGATATCAGGACTTTTACTGGTTAATAGTTACCATACTTAAACAGCTGTTGAAATAATAGAAAAAAGATATAACATTCGAAAGTGTTTCTGATAAGAAATGTTCAATGCACAATCCTGCTGTATCAAACAATATATCCAGAAATGAATTGGTTGGACAATCCAGACTTAGATATCCTGGAAGTGTTATAGAAAATCATTCAAAAACAACTGAATTTACTTGGTATTCTGCTTTTTCAGCAACATGTGTTTTACATGAGATAGACACTATTAAAATAGTAGTTTGTAACAACGCAGACGAGTTAAGGCTCAACATAAACATAACCCACTGCATCTCTACGTTTGTGTGACCCGTATCGACATATTTTTCTCTGCGTTGTTGTGACCCTTATTGACTTCTGTATCTCTGCGTTGGTGTGACGTCTTATATATAGAGAGCATGCTATTGTACTTTAATAAATATTCTTCCTAACCTGCCTGTGTGAGTTTATTGTTTTTGAAGCAGAGCGTTCAAGAAATAATTAATGGGAATCACTGACTTGTAAAACTTACAAATATATAATACTTTGACATCTAGAATTTTGATTTGAAGAGTCCCTGACTATTCAAGACTAAAAAAACGAGTTTGTGAAATCCTTGACGTGTTTTAGATGTATCTGTGTACGAAACATGACCATTCTTGGTACATAAATGACAAAAGGTAATACAACAACAACCAGAACCAATGAAATGTAAAAAGTAGATGACAAGATATGCCCCTTCCACTATCGTGGTGCGATGCGTGACACTCGATATTTGCTTTATGACTGCACATAATCCTCCACATTTTTATCGGACATTGACTTCCGCAATATAATGGTTTCTACTGCATACGTACGGTGACTATACCGTATCATTTAACAGTAAAACTTCACTCATACAATTGTCAGACCATTTAGATGGCAACACATGTTTTGTTTTGAATAATGTTTCTTTATAAATACTGAATATATTTTACTTTTCATTTAAAAAGTACAAATTTGTTCAATATTTACATTGAAAAAAATGAACAACAGTGGTCATGTTTCGTACACATATACATCTAAAACACGTCAAGGGATTTTCTAAACTCGTTTGCTTAGTTTTGAGTCAGATACTCTTCAAATCTCAATTCTAGATGTCAAATTATTGTACATATATTAGTTTTACAAGTCATTGATTCCCATTTTATGTTAGCCATCATACAAGTAGACAAACTTCAAACACAGATGCATCTAGATGCGTACTAAACAATACATATACGAAAAGGTAACAACTTGACCTGCTTGTACAATTCATTTATTCCCTCAGTATTTCAACTTTTAAATAAACAAAGCTGCATTTAAATTGGTACTACACATGTGTTCCAAATCTAGGTCATTGTGATCTAACTTTACAAATGGTGTCACTTTATTTTTGTAAGTTAATGTTCTTATTTGTATCAGTTAAAAAACGTATAGCTTTACAGTCTTCAAACTTCATACACAAATATATCCAGGCGGCGACACACATCTAGACGAGACCAAAAACAGTACTGACCTTGACCTACCAGTAAATATTTTCTTTAATCAGTATTAAAATCTTTTAAAATAATTAGATAACGCCAACCTGTCAGCGGATGATTTACGTGTGTTAAAAACAATGACGCTGTATATTCCAAATACAGAGTGGGCGACAATTAAACATGATTAATTGACGTATTGACAGCTTATCGTAATAATATCGTTACAATGCCAAACCGCAATGGAATCAACATGTTCAATACAATTTATAACGCCATTATCGGTATGGCGGGAGGAATGACAAGTCATACAGAGCAAAAGTACAGTTAAAGAAATATAAAAAAAAAATATTTTGGGGATGTTTTTTTTATTCATACATACATGATCATTATATGTTATACTTATATTGCCTATTAATGCTGCTTTTTTTGTTAAAGAATATAGCCTGACGGGGATATATTTATTTACACTATCCCATTTTACTGGCATGACATTATGGTAAGAGTGAGGTTTTGTGCACCCTAGAACCTGGTTTAAATCCCCAGCGGTCTTTTTGCCACTGACAGCTCCAACGCGGTAGCTCTATTGTCAATCATTTTACGTTTGTGATTTCATATCTTGCCTTCTATTCATTTGTGTAATTCTGTGCGTGTTTTTGTGGTCCTTGACTGCTACATTTCCTGTTCGACTTATACCTACTTTTAATATTAAATTTGTTAAAACATTTAAATAACCTTGTTATTTAAGAAATAATAAATGAGTACCTGTGTTTTATCGGTGAATAAAATACAGTTAGGAGTTCGGATGCGTAGTACTTAAATCACGAGTGCGTTAGCACGAGTGATTTAATTACTCGCATCCGAACGACTAACTGTATTTGATTCACCGATAAAATACAGGTACGTATTTATTATTTCGATTCTAACACAACAATAACCCCATTGTTTACGCTTTTGTTGGGGCACTATATGTTATCTCGGAGGTCAAGGTAATCAGGCTGTTATGTTTGCAGGCTGTTCCATTGGGCGCCCCCGTATGCAAAGCTCTGCGTTTCAATACACTACTAGTCACGTGACAAACAATTAAGTCATTGTTACGTCATATAGCTTGCGCTGTATGACGTCAAACGTTCTCAACTTGTTCAAGATGCTTATTAATGTTATAAATATGTACTGATGCATATGATGGGTTTATACCGGGGGTGTGCACGGTTTGGGAGCATGGCACGTTTGTTGTAATTAACATTTCATTATAATTACTGTTGAGTTTGTCTTCGTGACGTGTATTTAACAAGTGACGTCATGTAACGCGGCGCCTTAACGGATGAAATATACGCGGGGAATTAATGGAACAGCTGTATTTTATCGTAGAATAACATACAGCTGTCTCTCTTCTTTGTGTATATGAAAAACTGCGGAGGTCGTGTTAGAATTCTGATTCTTACACGACCTCTGCAATCTTTCATATACACAAAGAAGGGAGACAGCTGTATGTTATTCTACGATAAAATACAGCTGTTTCATTAATTCCCCGCGTATATTTCGTCCGTTGTAAGCGCCACGTTACATGACGTCACTTGGTAAATATACGTCACGAAGACAAACCGAACAGTAATTTTAATGAAATGTTAATTACAACAAAATTGCCATTCTCCCAAACTGTGCACACACCCGAAATAAACCCATCATATGCACATGTACATATAACATTAATAAGCATCTTGAACAAGGTGAGAACGTTTGACGTCATACAGCGCAAGCTATATGACGTTAGCAATGACTTAATTGTTTGTCACGTGAAAACTAGTGCATTGAAACGCAGAACTTTGCATACGGGGGCGCCCAATGGAACAGCCTGTAAACATAGCAGCCTGATAACCTTGACCTCCGAGATAATATATAGTGCCCCAACAATACCGTAAATAATGGGGTAATTGTTGTGTTAGAATCGAAATAATAAATACGGACCTGTATTTTATCGGTGAATAAAATACAGTTAGTCGTTCGGATGCGACAAATTAAATCACTCGTGCTAACAAGCTTAAGAAAAAAAATGTGCTCAACAACTTCAACAATCATTGGCATTTAAGAAATAGAATTGCGTATTTTTATAACTGGACATGGCTGGGAATGGATGAAAATGGTATCTACTCCCCAATATTAAGTATTAGAAAATACGATAGGCAGTCCGCTAAAAACAAGAAGAAAGGGAAATTCATGACATACATACTCCCGCATTTTTAACATAAAATCATCTGTACAAAGTAAAAAAAACACACAATATCAATGATCCTACAGAAGTTAATATGTTTGGCTCCATATATTTCTACAATGTCATGAAATACACAGTTGGCATTACATACTGTTTTGAAATAGGACCATGGTTCGATAGCAATCGATAAGCGGATGATAGAGACGGATTAATTCCCGTGGAACGTGGAATTGCCTTTTGATGAAGTCTAGTTGAGATCGACCACTTTTTTGAAGCCATTATCCGACACATTCAGGTTTCAAAAGTAATAATCAATGACGCATTATACCCGATGTTTGCAGGGAAATATTGATACTGCACACATTACCGGTACGTGATCTTGGAATAACACTATATCGGTTTCTACTCATTAAGGCGAGACCATAACGCCAATCGACAAGTTTATAATTGTTTGTCTTTCTTGAAATTCCTAAGCAGAGCTGCTTACAGAAATTGACATCCGGCGTACCTTGGTGTCACAAACGGACACATTTGATTGGTGGATTGGTGGATTGAGACTGACGTCATTAGCGCCGCTGCAAGATTCTTGCAGAAGATCAGATCACAGAAAGAGAAAGGAAACGAGAAAAGTGAGATGTTGTAATGGCCAATTCGAATTTAATTCGGATATCAATTTTTACAACGGTAATATTTTAATACGTTATCAATACAGTGCCTTTACTAATAATCTAATAATACTAAACAACTGAAACAATTTTTAAAAAAGTGTTGTTTAAATGATGATATGCATATAACAGGTTGTTTACACAATAAATGCATTTTAAATTTATCACATATATATAATTGATTAATCGTAAAACATAATTGAATATTATGTGTTATTAAGCAGTTGATCATGCTCATACGATTTGCATTCCAAAAGCAAAAATATACAGAGAGACATCTAATTTCATTTTAAGCCGACTGTGTTGTTTTAATCCAATTTATTTAATATATACATTTTGTTTCCCTTTCAGATTTTACTACAGTTCTTTATTTCTGTACAAGGAGGTAAGTTTGGATTTTGTCATAAATATATATCGCAACTCGTTCTAGCTGTATGTAATTGCTGTATCCCTATTAATTTTCGTTTTCACCGAGTTTAATAAAAACAATGATGTTTCTTCAGTCATAACACCCAATTAGTATTGATATACAAATACAAACAAAAAGCTAATGTCAGTGAATTTTCGCGCTTTTTTTAAATCAGCCTTACGCTTTTCTAGAGCTCGGGCGTATAGTTTCGCTCAACGCATCCACCCGGTTATTTCATAATATTTATATATGTCTCGTTCTCTTAAAATTATTTCGTATGAGGTAACATACAACTATATTGAAATAGCAATCATGTTGTAAAGTTCCAAGGCGGTAGCCCTTATGCCAATACTTTTATGTTTGTGATGACATATCTTGCATTTTAATCATCTTTGTAATTATTGTTTGTTTCTGTGCGTGTTTTTTGATTGACTGTGGTTCTTGGATGCTACATTTCCTGATCGATTGTTATATTTATTTTTGCATCATGATTTTTTTTACACCATTGCCATGTTTCTTCAATACAATGTTCTCATTGCGCCATTGGACACAACATTAAGTAAACCTGCCGTCTATTTGTTTTGTCTCTATTGTTGTTATTTAAAAATCCTATAATTCACTGAGTCGTCAAAATTCAATTTTGTTTAGTTTGCTAAACTCGTGTCCAGAACGCTTCTTTTTGACCCACTTGCCCCTCACCGCTGTAGGTTCGATCCCTCAGAGGCCTAGGAATCTTTATGTGAGAAAGCTATCCAGCTGGCTTGCGAAACGTCGGTGGTTCTACCCAGGTGCCCGCCCGTGCACGAAAATTGCCCGGAGGGGCACCTGGGGTTTTCCTCCACCAGTGGAAGCTGGAAAGTCGCCATATGACCTTAGTTGTTGGTGCGACTATAAAATCCAATTCAATTCAATTCTTTTTGATCAGTTTTAATGGTATTTTTTGTGGATTCTTTATTAACCACACTGATAGTGAAACAAAGTTTACAATTGATCACAAAATGGAAGCTTTTTATATACATGGGTTTCAAATACCGTTTCGCAGGGATATACTAGATAATGGTGGAGGTGGTTTGTTAGTGTATGTTAAAGATGGAATAAATTGTAAACGACGAATATGTTTAGAAGACGTTAACACTGAATGCAGTTGGATTGAGATCCAACAAAACAAAAGTTAACCATTTCGTGTAGGGTAGAGGAAAATGAAACTATTATCCTAGGGTATATAAATCGTGACCTTTTAAATAAAGATATAAACATGATTGGTTGAATTTTATTCTGTCATTGGCTTTAACTCAGCTCATTGATAAGCCTACTCGTGTGTTTTCAAAAACACTAATAAATCACATATGTACAAACTGAAGCAATTAAAGTAAGAGATACTTACAAGGCAATTAACGATGTTGATAATTATAGAATTTCGCGTAATATAGTTTGTCAGCTGATAAAACTGTCAAAACAGAGCACTTATGAGCGAAAGATCGAAGAGGGTAAATCAGACCCGAAATCGATTTGGAAACTGTTTAAAGAACACTCTTCAAAAGTAACCAGTAGTTGTTATATAAACCAACTCAGTAAAGGTGACTCAACAATCACGGAAGCCTGTGACATAGTGAATTAATTCAACAGCTTTTTTTATTAATATAGCAACAAGTTTAAAACAACCTATTCCAGTTTTGAAAAGGTTGTTAATTTTATTAATGATAAAGTTCCGTCTGATGTTTACTTTAACATTCCTTTTATAACGGAAGCTCAAGTTACGAAGTTTCTATTAATTTACATATCTCAAAGTCAACGGGTCTGGATGACATTGGTCCAAGACTTTTAAAGCATCTGCAGTATATACTGCGAATAGCGTAGCCTATATTGGTAATTTCTGCTTAAGTTAAGGTTGGGTACTTTTCCCGATGTATGGTAAATTGCTAAAGTCAAACCTTTATTTAAAACAGGTGCTGCGGATGATATTAATACTTATTGTCCAATTTATATTCTACCTACTCTTTCTAAACTGATTGAAAGGCATGTATACGGTTCATTCATGGAATTCCTCCTTTCTTTTAAATTACTAATACAGTCACAAAGTGGTTTTCGTAAAAATCACAGCTACGAAACAGCACTTCTTATGATAGATAAATGGCTTAAAGCCCTAAATGAAGGAAAGTTTGTTGGAGCAATCATGATAGACTTTAGAAAAGCATTTGATTTAGTTGATCACGATATATTATTGAAAAAGTTAAAACTTTAAAAATGTAGCAATTTGGCCATAAAATGGGTTACATCATACCTAACTGACCGGAAACAAAACGTTGAACTAAATGGTACTTTTTCAAATGTAAATGATGTTACCTGTGCTTACTTGGCCCCATGTTCTTCTTAATATTTATTAAGCTGTATGCGTTTTCATCTCCCGGAGTGGACGAAACAGAAGATCATGCATGTAGTTGATATCGAAAACACCCTTATTCTTAGACGGGAAATGTTTACACTTCTGGCTATCGCCCAGACCATATGTGTTTGTTTGAATGGTGTTTTACGACATGTTAGACGATTTGTTTGTTGTAGACGCAGACGACCCCCATTGTTCCTGTATTGAACCGGTATTGTATACCTCCCACCTTCCGTAAGAATCGACACTTTCTTAACTTGACAAGTCGAGCTCATGTGAAATTTATCTAAAACAGTACGGAGATTTCGCGAAATATTGTCTGTCATTAAACACGTGTATTATGAGTTTACGCGTACGCCTTTCATTCATGTCTAAACCTACCACACATTTGTTTTTCTTTCCAGTTATTGTATTTTCCTTTCTTAAAGAAATTAACCCGCCAAAGAACTGCAAAATTATACTACACAACTGTTTATCAAAATTCTATCCAGATGTTCAGGTCATATAATAATGTATATGTGCCGACTAAAAGTGTGCTTTGCTACTCATATACTGAACAAAATAAAGTTAGCACATACAATGCATATCAGTTCCATAGACGAGATACGAAGCCGTGTATGTTCGAGGTCAATAATAAAGTGACATAGATTTGACAATTAATAATGCTACAAAAGTCGTTTGTAAACAAAGTCGATAATGAAAATAAACCAAATATGTTGAGAATATACATTTACAGGCTATCGAAAATCGTTCTCAGTGCAATGAAAATGGAGGTAATTTTAAAATTACTAAGTTTGGAACGTGTTGGTTTAAGAATAGCATTGTTTTATCAACACATTTGAGCGGTTTTTAAACAATTATAAAATAGGCAATTATTGTCAATGTCAAACCTTATAAGTGTTTAAAACAATACGTTTGTATAACAAAATAGTTTGAAGAAAATCACATCCTTACCTAGCATTTATAAAAGCTTCAGACAATTATGCTAATGTTCATATGTGTAATTTATGTCCGTTAAAAGTCTTGTTAAACTAATTTTATATGTTCAATGTACTGCAAAGAAATCTAGCAGATGAAAACAAATTGTCTAGGTCCTTACTTAATTAAAGCTGTACAGTCCCTATTTTAACTGGTAATAACTCATGAATATGAATGAGTCACGTGTGAAGTAGTTTCAAATCGACGAACACCCCAAAAGTCGGTATATAAGGAGAAATCGATAGGTAAAATTTCACATTTTTATTTAGCCTCAGTACAGGTAACATCCATAAATATACGGCTCCAGAATATATGTGATAAAAAAATAGTTGCCCGGAACGGGATTTGAACCACAGCATTGCACTTGTAAGATTTGAAAGATGTACGTTGAACCTCTAGACCACTGCTATTTATTGGTATTTTGTAGCATTTTTAACACTAAATAGGCATTACGTAATAACAAGAGCGCGCACACAAACTCATAAAGCGCTAAATAATAAGTCGAGATATGGTTGATTTGAGGCGAAGTATTAGTTTCATATTGATAAGATACAGTATTACACCAGGCAATGTTAATTTACACGTGCGACAATATGGACTGCATATTTATTGATCCATCATTAGTTGCGTTCAAATATGTTAAGTTATTTTGCCTCATAATATATGGTAGTTAGTATACTATTTTCTCAAGTAGCGTCGTAGTGCAGTGGATAGAGCAGAGGACTTGAAATCAAAAGGTCCTGTGTTCGAGCCCCGAAAGAAGCTAATTATTTTTTTTGTAAAAATTACTGTTACCTGTGTATAGGTACGATGTGCACTGGTCGATGTATATACAGTAAATGATTTCCTTCGCTATATTTGCTCGCTTAAATACCCGATTTCGACATGAGCTGGTGAACATGAAGTCACAAATAAAGACACGCCTACAAAGAAGAAATCGATTGATATAGGGACTCTGTAGCTTTAAGCTGAGTCAAACGTATTTATTGACAGTCACACTAGTGTTTGTTAAGTGCGGAGTGGCGGCCCGACTACGAATCAGTATTGTTATTATTTACTGGTCCTTTGGGATCATCAAGCCCAATCTGTGTGGCTTTAAAATAGAATATCGCTTAGGCTGGTGCTAGGGGTATTGTGGCATATAACTGCCGTCGAGATAAGTTAGTCGCGATACGTGTTTCAGCTATTAAGACGACTTTTAAGCCCTTATAAGTCGACTTATACTTTTCTCTCTTGTTTGTGTTTGTTGCTTCCAAGGGATCACCCTTTCAGTATTTATTGACATGCACACTAGCGTTTTGTTTAGTGCTGTGTGGCGGCCGTAAAAAGTCGCCCCGACTACAAATCAGTAGTGTTATTATTTACTGGTCTTTTGGGATTATCAAGCCCATTATGTGTTGCTTTAAAGTAGAATATCGCTTAAGCCGGTGCTAGGAGGCGTGAGAGGGTTGCATCTTATAATTACCTCTCATGTACAGACTCAGTAAACCCAAGTCTGCTACTTTTCTCTCTTGTTTGTGTTTCTTGCTTCCAAGGAATCACCCTTTCAGTATTTATTGACATTCACTCTAGCGTTTTGTTTATTGCTGTGTGGCGGCCGTAAAAAGTCGCCCCGACTACAAATCAGTAGTGTTATTATTTACTGGTCCTTTGGGATCATCAAGCCCATTATGTGTTGCTTTAAAGTAGAATATCGCTTAAGCCGGTGCTAGGAGGCGTGAGAGGTGTTGCATCTTATAATTACCTCTCATGTACAGACTCAATAAAACCGAGTCTGCTACTTTTCTCTCTTGTTTGTGTTTCTTGCTTCCAAGGAATCACCCTTTCAGTATTATTGACATTCACACTAGCGTTTTGTTTAGTGCTGTGTGGCGGCCGTAAAAAGTCGCCCTGACTACAAATCAGTAGTGTTATTATTTACTGGTCCTGTGGGATCATCAAGGCCATTATGTGTTGCTTTAAAGTAGAATATCGCTTAAGCCGGTGCTAGGAGGCGTGAGAGGTGTTGCATCTTATAATTATCTCTCATGTACAGACTCAATAAAACCGAGTCTGCTACTTTTCTCTCTTGTTTGTGTTTGTTGCTTCCAGTATTTATTATAAGAACTTGTGTAAGAGGCATGGTGTCCGCACCGGCCATGGTGTCCGCGGATACCATGGCCTAGGCGCAGGAGGCCATGGTGTCCGCAAGGCCATGGTGTCCACAGGGGGCGTCTCAACGTTATGTGATCGAGTGTAAGGTGGTGGTTGAGAAAGAGTAAATTGAATTGAACTGAATCTTGTTTAACGGCTCATCAATACATTATGTTATTTAGAGCCGCCCTAGAGAAAATTGAAGGTGTATTATAATTTATTGAGTGCGGGTGGGGGTATTAAATTGAATTAAATATTGTTCAACAGCCCATCAACACACTATAGGTTATTTA
>JAWPHD010017881.1:0-42514 GCA_037043455.1 Cyrtodaria siliqua
TCCTTTATTTTTTATTTATTTTTATTTCTATTTTCTGATTATCTTAACATGTTCTACTACATATCATGCTGTAGTTAATCCAGCTTATTGATACGTGTTTATAGCAATTGCCATTCATTATATTTGTTAAAACTCCATTGTAGAGAAGGGTCGTAACTTATGTGGGTAGCACTTGTGGCCCGACCCGATTGCATTGTACTTGTACATATATGGCAATAACATATGTTTAAATCATATTTTGAGAGTCCCAACTATATAGACAGAGTATAAACTATATAGACAGAGTATAAACGGCTTTAACCAGCCAAGCCAAACCCAAAAACAAGAGCGTTGGATTAAGAGTTACCAGCTCATAATTCATTTTACTCATATTCAATCACGAGTATTTTAAGAACTCGTGAACTATACTTTTAATCGGCACATATACATTATTATATGACCTGAACACCTGGATTGACAAACGGTTTTGTAGTGTAATTTTGCCGTTATTTGGCGGGTTAGTTTCTTTAAATATAGTTGCCATAATGTCAGAATATTCAATTCAACTGTAATAAAAGTCAGCGTTTGATAACTTTTTCCCTTCGTGCAAAACAAACGGGTTCCTTTCATTATGATTGATTTTCAAATACATTAGCGAAATCTATGAAAGTCTGTGAATATTATAAATATTCAATTAAAACACTATACCTACAGCTAGTCTATACCAAACATATACTGGACAAAATTCCTAATTACTCGCTTTTGTATCTTAACTAATTTTCTTTTTCTAAATATATTTTAGAATAGTTGTGTGATACGTATTTTGGTTTGACCAATAGTTTGTAAAATATTTATTTTTTGTTTAAATTGCTACATTTTTTTAGAGTTACCCACCCTTTATATTCATATGAAAACATGAAATGTGCTGATAAAGCACGTAACATGACACGTACCCTGAATCGAAGAGAGCGTAAATCTTAACTCTTAAAATTGGTATGAAATAATATAAAAATTAAACATAAGAGTTTGACCCATTTATCGCAGATGTTCCGTCGTTAATAAAATAAAACATGGATACCCTTCAATTACCTCCCTTTTAATTGAATATCATTTAAAATTCAAGTACATGTATCTTTAATTCAGCGTCAGCATTACATATTCCGAAAACATATTTTGCAAACGTATTTGTAGCAGTAATGTTAGTAAAACATGATGTCAAAATAATTTTAGTTGGCATATTTTAGAATTACGAACATTGAAAACTGCATTAATTCGAAGTATTTCCATAGTTCTTTCTAAGTAAAAGAAAATGGCATAAGGAATTATGGCAATGGTAACCGGTACTTACCCATTATTTTTCTCACAAATTTATAAACAATTATATGCTTGCTTTTTACAGAAAATCTATAGTAAGCAACTTGTTTTGTGAGAAATCCAAATCTATCAGTCAAGCCGAGACATCTCCTTTCTTTTAAGGGCCACTATAATATTTACAACGGTTGACTATCATTGAGTTGACTATCATCGAGTTTGATTTGTTCTTTGTTTTTTTTGCAAAAGGCTAAATAAACGGGAAATGTAAGTATAAATTATTTTGGGGTAATGCAGTTCAGTTTATTTGATGTTATATTTGTTATTATTATTAAATCAAATTATTCAATGAATACAATTGGTTAAAAGTTGATCACATGTTTAAAAATAAAAAGGTATATTGACCTGAAAAACTAGATTGACTTTTGTATATTGACCTGTGAAAAATATATATGAAAAACTCAATTTCAATGAATATTCAAAATTCAAAATTTCAAAATTTCAAAATTCTCAAAATTCAAAAATTCTCAAATTCAAAATTTCAAAAGTCAAAATTTCAAAATTCTAAATTCAAAATTCAAAATTTCTCAAAACTCAAAATTCCAAAATTTCAACATTTTAAAATACAAAATTTCAAAATTTCAAAATTCAAAATTTCAAAATTCCATGAATAATTTGATTTAATAATAATAAAATAATTGTTGCCTTTTAGGTTTGGTCGATATGATCGCCTCGGTCGATATCACTTTTCTCAGGTCGATATATACACATATCGACCTCACTAAAAGGCAATAATTTTATAACATTATTTTCTCCTCGTTTATTTTTATATTATATAAGTGGTTTGATGGTTATTTACAAACACTTTACTATTTTCTCTCCTCGTTTATTTTTATATTATACTGTATAATTTTCTCTCCTCGTTTATTTTTAGCTCGACTATTCGAAGAATAAGAGAGCATATGTAATCACCCCGGCGTCGGCGTCCCACATCAAGGTTTGCGTGTAAGCTGTGTTTACAAGTCTATATCTCTTACATTTCTTATCCTAGCACAACCAAATTTGTTCATGGGCTTCCTTATAGCATTATCTTAAGGGCTGCATAAGCAATTTTGGTTCCTGTAACCCATGGGCTCCCATGGAACCCAAATTATGATAGCCAATAAAATGTGTCCCATTTCACATCAAATTTTGCTTGTAAGCTGTGTTTACAAGTCTATATCTCTTACAATTATTACCCTAGCACAACCAAATTTGGCCATTAGCTTCCTTATAGCATTATCGTAAGGGCTGCTTAAGTAATTTTGGTTCCTGTAACTCCTGGGGCTCCCATGGAACCAAAATTCTGATAGCCCTTAAAATATGTCTGTTTCACATCAAATTTTGCATGTAAGCTGTGTTTACAGGTCTATATCTCTTACATTTCTTGTCCTAGCTGAACTAAATTTTGGAATTGGTTTCCTTATAGTATGTTGTAAAGGGTTGGATAAGTAATTTTGTCTTCTGCAAATTCTGGGCTCCCATCCAAATTGTGATGGCCCATGAAATGTGCAATAAACGCAGATCTAGGTTTGCATGTAAGCATGTATATATCTATAATTTTGGTTTGGGATTTGTTATAGCATTATGCATCTTATTACTTCACCCATATTGGGGCATGGGCTCCCTCCTCCCCCCCCCCCACCCCCCCACAACCCCACCACCCCACCCCCCACTCCCCTCCCATCATTTTTTTTTTTTTTTTTTTTACATATTTCTGTGTTTTTTTACTCAATTCTTACACATATATGTTGCCCCCCCCTCCCCGCCCCCCACCCCCGCCCACCACAGCACCCCCGCCTCTCACCCCCCGCCCCCCCTCGCCCACCCCACCCACACTTGAAAATCTTTTTTTTTTTTTTTTTTTTAAATATTTCTTTGTTGTTTTAGTCAATTCTTACACATATATGTTGCCCCCTCCCCTCCCCACCATCCCCAACCCACTCCCGCCTCTCACCGCCGCTCCCTCCCGCCTCTCACCCACTTGAAAATCTATTATTTTTTTACATATTTCTTTGTTGTTTTAGTCAATTCTTACACATTCCCCCCCCCCCACATTTTTGTGTTGCTTTTGTCAATTCTTAAACATGTTGCCCCCCCCCCCCCCCACCACCACCCCCCCCCCCCCCCCACCCCCCAACCACCCCCCCCCCCACCCCCCACCCCACCCTCCCCAAAGTTCCACCCCACCCAACCCCACGCTCGAATCAAATATTTTTATTAATGTTTTTTGTTTTTTTTACATATATCTGTGTTGTTTTGGTAATTTCTTACACATAGCTTCTTACACACACACACTCTATACTGTTTTTTTTTCTTCTTTTTTTTTTACATGTTTCTGTCTGGTTTTTTTTGTTTGCTTTTTTTTTCTTCATATTTCTGTGTTGTTTTGGTCAATTCTTACATATCTTGCCCCCCCCCCCCCACACCACCCCACCCCCACCCCCACACCCCCTCCCCCCCACCCCCTCCCCCCCCACCCCAATGTATTTTTTTTTACCATATTTCTGTGTTGTTTTGGTCAATTCTTACATAGCTTCTCACACATATATGTTGCCCTCCCCACCCCTCGCCGCTCCCCCACTCTTTTTTTTTTTTTTTTTTTTTTTTCATATTTTTGTGTTGTTTTGGTGAATTCTTACATACATATATGTTGCCCTCACCACCCCCACTCCCCCCACCATCCACCCCCGCCTCTCTCCCACCCCCATCCCGTTTCACCACTCAAAACTCGACTTTTTTATTTTTATTTATTTTTTTACATATTTCTGTGTAGTTTTGGTCAGTTCTTACACATAGTTATGTTGTGCTCCCAACCCCACCCCACATTGTTGTAGCCTTGTTTTCTGATGGTATATACTAGCTATAAATGTATTATTCTCTGAAAAATCGAATAGTCGAGCTGCGCTGTTCTCCGGCAGCTCTTGTTATATTATATACGTGGTTTGATGGTTATTTACAAACACTTTACTATTTTCTCTCCTCGTTTATTTTTTATATTATACTGTATTATTTTCTCTCCTCGTTTATTTTTATATTATACTGTATTATTTTCTCTCCTCGTTATTTTTTATATTATACTGTATTATTTTCTCTCCTCGTTTATTTTTATATTATATAAGTGGTTTGATGGTTATTTACAAACACTATATTATTTTGGTGTTTGTCTACAAATTGTATTTGTTTTTCAGTTCTTCTTGTCATATTCTATACATATTAGACTTATATAATAAGTTTATGACTATATATTTTAGATATTATATTGAAGAATATTATACCGTAACATATAAATAGTTTTACCTATATATTTTAACCCAAACTTTTATTAATTGAGTATTTAATTTTTCATTCTAGATATTTTTCTTTTTGTCACGTGCCATAAAACACCGTTCGTTCGTTCGTTCGTTTATTCTATTGTAGCAAATTACAAGCATGTTTCCTAACAACTGTTAAACCTTTGATATTATAGAATGTAATCGTTCATAAAATAAGGATTGTACAACTCTGACGAGTATGTTCTTGTTTCATTGCAGTTCTCATATCGGTTGACGTTTTTTGTGAGGACAAAGTGGACGGTTTTTATCCAGACCCGAGTAACTGTTACAATTTTTTCCAATGTCATGGTAAAAAGAAAAGCTCCAAAACATGCGGAAACTTTCTTAAATTTAACCCAACAATAAACAACTGCGATTGGCCACAGCGAGTCACGTGTCAGATGACGTAGAGAAATCAGTTATAAAATACACTGTGTACACAAACAGTTATTGTCATTTAATTGACTGTATGACTAACACAGCAATATATTATAAAATACTAAAATTAAGTATAAACGGAAGACACAGTTTTATGTATATAGCTAAAATCGTTTAAAAAAGTTTTGTTGTCGAAGTTGGAGGTTCCGTTGTTGTTCATGTAAATAAAAAAAACATTGTCATCCAATGAATCTCTGACTTGTTTTTGTCTTTCTTTTTATTGTTTTGAATTTGAATCCATTAGTTATTTTTAAATCTGGGTAAAGATCAATGCATGAATAGCGGACGCAGTATCAAAACAAGACTAAATTGACCAAAATAACAATACACTGTTGAGTGCTGCATATTACAATGTGTATATCAATACGCCGTTGAATTTCAATTGTATCAATTGTAAATTTTAAACAAACTCCAAAAAAAGAATATTTGGAGCGTATGCACCGCAAAACGAAGAACGTAGCGTGTGCTCCTCACAAGTCTCGTGTCCAAAACAAATAATCAAATTGCTGATATCTGACGTATCTCCCCCATTAAATGGAGAACTGCTTTGTGTGGTCACATGGATCGTGGCCAAATATAATACATGAAGGAATGTTTGTTTTGTTTGGATGTGTTTTACGTCATTTTACACATTTTAAGCCATATTTGACGGTCGATTGTTTTGTGGTAGAGCCAGACTCTCACATTGTTCCTGGTAGAACCAGTTCAGTATACCTCCCGCCATCCGTAATAATCGACACTTTCTAGCGTACAAATTGAGCTCTCGGTGAGATTCGAACCCGCAGCGGTGAGAGGCGATAAGGATAACAACGCAACGACGTTAAACCCTTAACCACGGAGGCACCAATACATGAAGGAAGGACAGATGTATGACAAATTAGTATAAAGATACTAAAAGCTACGAACGAACAAAATAAACAGATGGAGAAGCTTTGGAGACGTTTACATGTTGGCAAATAAAAAATAAAAGAAGACGCCTATGAGGGCCTGTGTATACTCTGCTTGCTAACACTGCTTGTATAACAATAGAAAATAACACTACTGATAAACCTTCAATTCCAACATTCCAACATTGCAATGTTCGTGGCTTTATTGTAACTATAGCAGCACATGTAGCGTGTGGAATGGTAGCGTGTGGAATGGTCACTACCGCAGTTTGCGCAGCTGCGTGTGGAATGGTCACTACCGGAGTTTGCGCAGCTGCTCTATTTACAATAAAGCCACGAACATTGCAAACATCTCTAGAAACCAGAGAGCCTCCTGGTTCATGGAAAACAAAATGTATCATATACTCAGCAAAAATAGAAACGTCCCTCTTTTAAGCTGTGATTTGCATAGGGTTGACTTTGTTATACTTTGTACACCAATCTAGATATAATTTCATCGTTTTATACTTATCACTCAGTCATTCTGATCAATATTAATAATCATCAAAAACCAACGTTTGTCTGTTCTGCTAAAACATGTTTTATTCAAATTGCGAAACCACTATAGTTTTATTATAAAGAGAGGTAATCTGAAAATATTCGTTCTTGAACGCTGTATGGCGCATAAATGAGTGAAAAGATCAGCGTCTTTTCTCTGTTTTTGTGGTGATGAGGTCATTCTCTGTTTATTTCAATATAACAAAACTGTGATAACTCAAAGTTTTAACCACAAGACCCGGAAATGCTGTTTAAACCAAATCAAGGGGAATGAGTTTGCCCACAAGTTTGATTCAAAGAAAATTGTTTTCATGACAGTGCTGGCCTTTAACAAAGGTATTGGCATATAAGATTAAATAAAATATAATTTCATTGTGTCTAAATCTATGGGTAAAGTTGGGGACGTTTCTATTTTTGCTCTGTATACTTTGAAACAATTCACCTTCCTATGCAAAACTCAAACTGTTTCAAAAATTACAAATAACAAACAGCAACCGGCCTCTCGGTTCAATACAGGCACCATCGCAGTGCAACATGTATTGTCTCCCGCCAAACCTAATGCTTGGGGGACAATCATTGATGATGAAGAAGGCTGGGGTCACTCCATCCAGGTCAAGACCCCACAATCTCATGAACATACAACTCCAATAAACTTAAATATGTCCCACACTCCCGAAATTACTTCTACCCCAGACATTATAGTCAACTCCCCTGTTTTACCCCCACATATTACTGCTATCCCTGAAGATGCCTCCCTGGAGACAAGCATTCCCAAGGACGATGAGTTCTCATTGGGGAGTTTTGATTGGTCCCAACTCGGTGAGTTTTGATTTAGACCTCAAAATGTGAGTTTTGTAATTATATATGATAGAGGCAAGCATTGCGAAAACAACATTTTTGTATTGTCCATCTTGTTCGTTGAAAGGACCTTTTTATGAAATTCGGACCAGAATGTCATAATAAAACTAGTTTTTAGCCGGCTTGCGTAGCAAATCCAGGTTTATAGTTTGGCGATTTCAGTCTTGTATGTCCGTCTGTCTGTTTGCGCGTTTTGACGTTTGGGTTAAACTTTTTGGTTAAAATGTTTACACAATGTTGTATCTCAAAAACCATAACCCTTTTTACTTAGGTTTTTCAGTAAAAAAGCTGAATTCGCAATCCGGCGTTCGTACCACTGTTGGTACTTCACGTGTAATATGTCTCTCAAATGCTTTTAATATCACACTGTTTCGGAAGATTAACATTTCATTTATGCAAATACATGAAATATACATATTACCAAAAATAAATAAACAATGAAGGAACCATATATTCCACACTAACTAAAGCTACATAAGCCTGTTCTGTGACAGGCGACTTCACATGCGAAATAATAACACACGCACACACCAGCAACAAAGACAAACCTTCTTCACATTTGGATGCGAATAAAAGCAAGTAATGCTTTTACCACTATATACTGTTTGTGTATGGCCCAATTAACAGAAGGGTAGTGTCCATTTTAAAACTGCATGGACGAAAGGGTAAACATAGACTACTGTTCTGCACTGAGTTGCAATCGTGACATCTCCATTCTGTTTTGTTGATTTTTACTACTGGCCAGAAGTATGACAGAGTCGCACACACTGTTCAATGCTGGTACCAGTTCATATCGCCCGTTAACTAGGACAAGTTTTACACGAACACACCTATTGAACATGGCTAATAAGTGTTGCGGCATGAGTTTGGGGTCCACATGTTCCTTGAAAATGAGAATAACCGGTTTGTCCATTTCGTAAGCTTCCTTTACTTCTGTACAGCACCAACCACTCGCACAAAATGCACGTGAAACGACAAAAATTACAACACAAGATTCTGCGATACATTTCACCATTTCACTGATAACAAAAGCTCCGGGTTTAAAATGTATTTCTCCATTGCAGACGATGTCATATGGAACATCAATCATTTCTTTCAAGGCAGTGTCTAATACTTTGTAGACATTTTCCAAGACCAAATCACCATCAATACTGCAATATGACAGAAACACTAAATATTTCTCATCTATCCTTCTTGCTTTGAACTTGTTTAAAAATTTCATCACTTCATCCTTTTGTTTTTTCTTTCTAAACGTCAGTATGCACAATACAGCCATAACGATAAAACAACCTGCAAGAACAACCACTGAAACTGAAATGGCTACCATGATGGTGGTCCTTCGACACATGTATTCCGACTTTCGCACTGCCACACTGTCTATGTTGATTGTTCCTCCCTCCAGACTACATTGATATGATTTATTTGTCAACGACTGGATGGTGGTATCCAGCCAGGTAATGAATTTTAGACTGTTACACGAACATTCCAGAGGGTTGTCAAGAAACTCCAAGGCAAATGAACCAGTGTTATTTGATGTCCTTTCTTGAAACAATAGTGCCAAATCAACAAGAGCCTTCCCATCTATAAACAGGATTCTGTTGCCTCCCAGGTCTAGTTTTTCCAACTTAACTAGATGTGTTAGTTTGAACGTGATTGATTCCAACTTATTTCCATTTAGTTTTAACATCTTAAGTCTTACATTGTTGGTAAACACGTGATACGGTAGAAATGACAATTTGTTGTAAGCCATATCTATTTGCTCAAGTTTAAAAAAAGTTTTCAGCAAATCTCCAAATTCTTCAAAGTTCTGCATGCAATCAAGGCTGTTATTGGACAAAATTAGTATCTTCAGAGAATGCAGATCCCTTAAAGCATTTGGTGAAAGATAGACCATTTGATTTGATGATAAATTTATTTCAGTCAAGATATTTCTTCCCAAGTGTATGGTTGCATTAACCGTTTCCAAATTGTTGCCTTTAAAATGGAAAACCTTCAGTTTTCCTAGGGGACAGTTAGATGCGTTTAGAGTGACATTATTAATTATAATGTGTGCGTCTAAATGTGTAAAACTAGAGTCTAAAGTCTCTAGTTGGGCAGGAAAATTAAACTTTTCTATTGTATACGAGATATTTGTGTGAATAGTTTTCCCCTCAAAATAACGATAGGGAATCCAACTAAAATTCAATGTCCTAACATTTGGAATCGCTTGGAAATTTAATCTAAAGGAACCAATTTTCATATAAGTTATATTTGATATATCAAGATATTCTATGGTTTTTAAAGTATCTTTTCCTGCGATACCATCATTTAGGATATTAGTGCCACTTAAACTCAGCCACTTTATAGATTTCGCCTGCAACATTTGAAAACATTCTGAATTAAACTTAAACGATTTTCCATGTCTGCTCTGAACCTGTTCAAGGTTCAGTTCTTTAAGGTTATGCAATGTATTGCCCATAATTACCCTTACAACATCTGCACTGCTTATATACGAGCAACCTGATAAATCCAGATGAACAAGTTTTTCAAGACCCGCTAACCCATGAGCATCGATATGTAATAGCTCTTTACTGTGAAAACCTAATTTGGTCAAATTGTGTAATGGAAAGAAGTCATGGTCGCGCATGTAGTAACCTTTCACTTCTGAATTGACGATTATATCTAATAGTTTAACAGACTGCCAATTTGAATCATTAAACACATGTTTCCGAACAGAAATGCCTCTTCGATTGTAATCCGTTATGTAGACTGCAGTGATGCCGTCAGAGATATGCGTCGGTAGATCGTGGTCACATGTTAGCGTTGTGTTCTCCACAATACAGTTGCTAGTCATTGAAGTTGATACAAGCAGTGATTGCAGCAGCGCAAACCAACACAAAATCGTAAGCTCCATATATAGTCCTGGCTGGGAACGGAAATCCTTTGTATTGTAGTAGTTGTGATAAGTCTTTGTCCGTATAGGAGTTTGGGTTAGCATTTACTGGGAATGGCTTCTGTGTTATATTTGCAGCCTGGAATGGCTCCAGTGTATGAGTTGTGGTTATTCTTTGCTGCCTGGAATGGCTTCAGCATATGAGTTGTGGTTATTCTTTTTTGTTGGGACCCGTGTTGGAGTTGTGGTTATTACTGGATTGGAATGGCACCCGGTTAGTACTGGATAGAAATGACACCCGTGTTGGATGTGTGGTTATTCTTTTGAATAGGAATGGCTTTCATGTAGGAGTTGTGGTTAGTCATGGACGGGAATAGTTTTCGTGTAGAAGATCTGGTTAGTCTTGGATGGCTTTTGTGTAAAAGATCTGGCTAGTCTTGGATGAGAATAACTTTCATGTAGAAGATCTGGTTAGTCTTGGATGAGAATGGCTTTCGTGTAGAAGATCTGGTTAGTCTTGAATGAGAATGGCTTTCGTGTAGAAGATCCGGTTAGTCTTGGATGAGAATGGCTTTTGTGTAGAAGTTCTTGTTAGTTGTGAACGGGAAGATATTTCGTTGTGGTTAGTATTTTCTAGGAATGGCACTCATGTAGGAACTGTGGCTGGTCTGTTTTGTTAGTACCGACTTCCGTTTAAGATTGTAGATGGTACTGGCTTGGAATGGATCCATTGAAGGATTTAAAGTTAGACTTCCAAATAGTGTTGTCCTGAAACATCAATAATGCATTATATGTTAATAGTAACAACTACGGAATTTCTTAATAAGCACATATAACATGCTCTCAAATATCTTAAGTTTGACAAACCTATACTAGAATCAGCTCAACGTTTAGGTAGGTACATGAAAGGTAAATATTAGTTTATGATCCTTGACTTATATACAAATGTTATGTTTATCTTCGATGTGCATTTTATTTATCAGAAAATGGATTTTGCATGCTCCCATACGAAGTGTTTGTCCCATTTGAATGATTACCATGACATATGTATATTTATACCCCGGCAAAACGAAGTTTTAGTGGGATTGGGGAGTGTAAACTGGTCAGCTTGTCCGTTCTAAAATCCATATGTAAACACAACCTTGTCCGCTCAGTAACTCCTCTACCCATAAAGCACATCTCATACAAGTTCATTGGTGGACTGTATGTGGTAAGAGAATGACCCCTATTGTTTTGAGGTCAGTAGGTTATAGGTCAAGGTTACTTTGACCCGATCATGAAAATCCTTGTCTGCTCTTTAACTCCTCTCTCCCGGACGGAAATCTCATAAAACTTCAACGGTTGACTGCCTCTGGTAGAAGAATGACTCATATTGATATTGGAGCCAGTAAATTGAAGGTCAAGGTCACCGTGACCCGATCATAAGCAACCTGGTCCGCTCTGTAACTCTCTTTCCTTAAAGAAACCTCATGGGTGGACTGCCTGTGGTAAGAGGATGACCTCTACTGATTCTGAGGTCATTAGGTCAAGGTCATCGTGACCCAATCACGAAAATCCTTGTTTGTTCAGTTACTACTTTCCCCATGACTCAAATATCATGAAACTACCTGGGAAGAAGTCAGTAAGATAACGGTTAAGGTCACCGTGACCCGATTCGGAAAATATATGTCCACTCTGTAACATCTCTCTCTCTGAAGCAAATTTCATGAAACTGTCTGTGGTTGGAGGATGACTCCTGTTAATTTTGGGGTCAGTAGGTTAAATCTTCTTTTCTAAAACCATAAGGCACAGAGCTCACAAATATTACATGCTGCATATGCTTATGGTCCTCTAACAAGTTTGTTCAAATGGTGACCCTGGTGTCAAATTTGGCCCTGCCTCAGGGGTAACGTGTTACATAGAAACTAAAATGCATGGAGCTCTCATTTAATGCATGTACATAAACGTATGGTACTCTACCAAGTTTGTTCAATTGGTGAACCTAGTTTATAGAGTTATGCCCCTTAGTGAACTTAGTTTATTTCTTATATACAGTTATATATAGTCAATGCATTTTTGTGCAGCTAACCCCTCTTACAGTTTTTGTTTGATTGAATTGAAATTAAACTTGAAACTCCCATGCACTGACATGAAATGGACATACACACATTTATTATCGCGCATATTCACGTGTGTATCTTTACTCGTACAGTAGGAAGAGAGGTATATTATTCCACCCTGAAGGGTGACAGCTCTAGTATTTTTCTTAAGTTAGCACACACACATATTTGTTATCAGAAACTGTACCAAACATTTGAACTTCATACCTACTTCTCATTTGTATATCCAAATCGATGTCAGGAACGTAACGTACCATTCCAAAATCGTTTTTAAATCTTTAAACGTGTATACATTTGTTTTCCTTAAGTTCATTTTACATCGCAGATTATACCAAACTATTGAAATAGTTACCTAATTTGACATAGGGTATTCTCAGTTGTATATCCAAATTACATTAACAGCTTTACTGTATGAGATGTTGTTTTTGTTTAACTCGCACCGCTATTGATAAGTATAATGCCGTATTGATTTAGGAGTTATATCTTACCATAAGTAAAATGTTGTGTATGATTTAGAACTCTCAACTACTTCTCGCACTTAAGTACTCAACACAAGTTTTAGCCGAGCAACACGTTGTCACTATAGTGTTCGTGAAAAAATGCTCGTCGCACACCGATAGCTATGGTGTTCGTGAAAAACTGCTCGTCGCACACCGATAACTATAGTTTCTTGAAAAAATACTCGTTTTCGTGAAAAACTGCTCGTCGCACACCGATAGCTATGGTGTTCGTGATAAACTGCTCGTCGCACACCGATAGCTATAAGAGTTTTTGAAAAACTGCTCGTCGCACACCGATAGCTATGGTTTTCGTGAAAAACTGCTCACCGCACACCGATAGCTATGTTTTCGTAAAAAACTGCTCGTCTCACACCGATAGCTATAGTTTTCGTGAAAAACTGCTCGTCGCACACCGATATCTATAGTTTTCGTTAAAAAATGCTCGTCGGACACCAATAGCTATAGGTTCTCGTGAAAAACTGCTCGTCGCACACCGATAGCTATAGTTTTCGTGAAAAACTGCCGGCCGCAAACTGATAGCTATAGTTTTCGTGAAAAAATGCTCGTCGCACACAGATATTTTCGTGAAAAACTGTTCGCCGCACACCGATAGCTATAGTATTCGTTAAAAATGCTCGTCGCACACCGATAGCTATAGTTTCGTGAAAAATGCTCGTCGCACACAGATAGCTATAGTTTTCGTGAAAAACTGCTCGTCGCACACCGATAGCTATAGTATTCGTTAAAAATGCTCGTCGCACACCGATAGCTATAGTTTCGTGAAAAATGCTCGTCGCACACAGATAGCTATAGTTTTCGTGAAAAACTGCTCGTCGCACACCGATAGCTATAGTATTCGTTAAAAATGCTCGTCGCACACCGATAGCTATAGTTTTCGTGAAAAAATGCTCGTCGCACATCGATAGCTATAGTTTCGTGAAAAACTGCTCGCCGCACACCGATAGCTTTAGTTTTCGTGAAAAACTGCTCGTCGCACACCGATAGCTATAGATTTCGTGACGTGACGCACACCGATAGCTATAGTTTTAGTTAAAAACTGCATGTCGCACACCAATATCTATAGTTTTCCTGTGAAACTGCTCGCCGCACACGGATAGCTATAGTTTTCATGAAAAACTGCTCGTCGCACACCGATATGTTGACTATAGTTTTCATATAAATCACATTTAGAAAGTTGCTTATGCTTTTCTGATTCACAATACCGTGCATACTAAGATTTGTTAACGTTTACTAAAGAGTACCAAACACATCCAGCTTTGCATTACCCTGTACTTATTCGCGTCACTTCTGTTCATATTGGTCTCTGAGTCTTAAAGGGGTTAATGCACTATTTTCAAACAATGTTTATTTCAAAAGGCTCTGAAAAACTTAAAACAAGCTGACAGAATTATCAAAATGCCATGAAAAATAAAGGAGGTATGACCTATTTTCAATGTGAAAATATTGAAACATAAATGGAGGCGGCCATCTTTGAACGATGACGTCATCGAGCCTTTTTACCATATATGGCATTTTTAGTTTAATAATATTTTATTGCAGATATGTTACAATACATCAATTCAACATCACAATATTCATAGAAACATATGCAAATGGATTGAACTACAAGTTATTACAACATTAGTGGCATACTGATTAAATGTCTTTAAAAGCAAAGAAAATCACTGGAAATTATTAAATAAGCATACAATTTTGTACATTTTACATCTGTAACTCTATACTTATTTTTAATCAATTTGCAGTGATTTTCTTTACTTTATAATATAATAATATTTTGTCTATATGTCATATATAGTGAAAAGGCGCGATGACGTCATCGTTCCAAGATGGCCGCCTCCATTTATGTTCTTTGCAAATTTTCAATAGGTCATATCTTATTTATTTTTCATGGCATTTTGATCATTTTTCAGCTATTTTTAAGGTTATCAGAGCCCTTTTAAATAAATATTGTTTGAAAATAGTGCATCAACCGCTTTGACTCATATTGCTTTATAAAATCATTTTCGTTGATAACACTCTACCTTCCCATATACATGAATAAAGCCATTAGAATACAAATTAAGCTTTAATGTGTCTGATACATATTCTGTAGAACAATTTGTGGATAACTTGGTATCTAAAAAAATTAAAAATAAAATTTCATAAACTCTATATACATGCATATACCTGGGACATGTTGTCATATATAATAAACATATAATTACATTCTCATATGATTCTCATATAAAACGTATCATATAACGTATCATATAACAGAAGTGTCATATACTTGTCATATGAGAATACATTCATAAACAGTTCATTTATAAAACACACACATTTTCATATGATTCTCATGAAGAAAAAAAAAATTCAACTTGTATATGATTCTCATATGATACTTAAACACTATTCTTGTTTATATACCCGTTGACGGGTATTTGTTGATTTACATATATAGTTTATATTACTACCATATCATCCCTTATTTGTAAATAGTTTTGTTTTTATATATTTACATTAATTTTTAAATTTTGTTTTATTATTATGTGAACATCATTATTTTATTGTCAAATATTTATTAGAAAACAATTTGTTTGTGTATTTTTGCATGTAACCCTACAAAATAAATTTTCGCGCGGTATTTGGGGTGAACGACGAAAAAGGTTTGTTGCTTATGAGTACATGTGATTTTTATATGGTATGTTTTATTTAAGTATCATACACTAGATAGTATATGAGAATCATATAATAATCATTAAAAAATATTCTTTATACTTTAAAATATTAATTGAGCTTAACATTTGAAGCTAAATCGGTGTTCAAACTTGTTTTTTACAGAGTATCCTTTAAAGTTTTACATACAATGTACATGTATCTTCTCCGTCAAAGTTCATTCGATTCGTATAAGATATATGGACTCATATTTAAGAAATAAAATATTTCCAGCGGGTGTACTGTATATTGTCCCAGATCAATACCTGGTGGGCGGGAATTGAAGGTCATCGATACCAAGGATCGATATGTTTCAAGTCCCAAACACCCGGTTTTGAAGTCGCACAATATTAACCTGCTGGAAATTATATTATTTCTTATCTGAAATTGATTTGTATGTATCCTGATATACAGTTTGTCGAGAGATTAAACAAAATACACATCCTCATAACTCTTTCTGTATGCACATCTGTCAACCGCACGTAGCTTCTTTCTGTTTAAAGTTCTCCGGCCATGTTTTGTTTCATGAACATGTTAATGTTTATTTAAATCGAAATCAATACACAAAAATAGATATTTACACTTCACGCATTGCAATATCTGTGAAAAGCGAGAATAAGATTTTATTTGATGACGTAGAAAACTTTGAACAGGTAAAGTAATCCACAGGTAAATGTATTTATCAATTATATGGCAATAGTTGTGCAGCTATACAATTCAGATTCACGCAGTGGTAAAAGTATCTACGTCATGCAAATAATACTTATTTTTGCATACAACTTAGCAGTGGTTTTAAACATGTGTTTCTCTCCGGGACTATCAAAAAATGTTCACATGATGTTTAAGAATTAAAAACTGTAATTGATAATATTACACAAAGGGTGGCCATTCATGTTTAAATGTGTTGTTGGAACGTACGTAACGTCGCATTCTTTTACATTACGTAAATGACGTATTCACAGTTAACGTACGTGATGTCAGAGTTATTGATAAGACCAATAACCAATCCGCATTGAGTATTTTAAAGGGACACATGACAATCTAGATATGTATATCTAACATTAAAATTAGCATCATGATTTATTTATCCATTATCATTTTGACTTCAAACTTGCTGGCATATAATTAAATACAATTTTGAGATTTCAGTTTTGGTCGTTATCCTACCATAGGTTCAAAATATAGTATTGGTGCAATATAGTCCACAGTTAGTAATATGCAATGTAGTCCATAGTTAGTAATATGCAAAACCATTTTGCTTTGAACTATGCTAATAATTAATATTAATGGATTAACAATAATTATTGCAAGTTATTTAGGAAATTAACGGGACGCAGAGAATTGTACACAGAGAATAGTACACAATTCAAGATTGCCATGTGTTCCTTTAATAAACCAGTATAGAAAAAAACATCGTGTTTGGTTAGCAATTGTGTCAAGGATATATAGTTTTTACTGTGGGTGTTGTTATCTTTCAAATTGTTATTTATTTCAAATTGAAAATACGTGCACTATTTCAAACAAAGCACTATATATCTATATACTAGGCCTGTTCTGAAATAACAGACACGTGCCATAACCTTTTTTCCATAATGGCCATATATTTTCGAAACTTTGTAAAGATAAAGCTGGATAAGTTGTATAGCATTAGATAGTCTTATTTATATACACTCACAAACCTTAATTGTTGTTCAACGGCTCATCAAACACAATATATACTGAAACGCAAAAGAAACGCAACTTGTGAATTTCCGCTATATATTGTATATGTACAATATGCTGCTGTTAATATGAAAAAAATACTAAAACAACACATAATACAGCAAATAGTATTTCTCAAAGTTTCATTATTGACAGAGTACGCGTTTGGCTCCAGCATGTGAGCAAAATTAGGATGCAAAATTTTGCAAACTCGTTACGTTAAATACAGTCCTGAACTGGCTCAGTTTTTCAAAGAGGAACTTCAACATTTATGAATTTCTTGTTAAAAGGTGTAGTATGATTAACGTCTACAACATCACAGTTGTGTCCTTTCTCTAATTAACTGCAACTTTTTTTTTACAAAACATCTTTGGGTTTCTTTGGAATTTTATGTGGAATTAAGTGTGCAGTATATACATATATGTATGTCAATATATAAAAAGAAGTGTTGTTAATATAAAACTTCCTCCAATATATTGATGACGGATATAAGTCACCATGAAAGGGAGAGACAGACTTTTGTATTTTCAGATTTATATGTAGGCTATAAACTATTGTATTGTGGTTTAATGCTGAATACAATAATGTTATGTTATGTTATGTTATATATAGCGGAAATTCGCGACTTGCGTTTCTTTTGCGTTTCAGTATATGTTATTTAGAGCTGCCCAGATAGAGGGGAATGATAGAACCTGTTCTACTTTTACTACCGAATGGATTCACATAGTTTTTTAGTGTTCTCAGAAGATAGATTTCGATACACGGGACCGCCTGGTTTACGTCCCCAATCCGACGGACAATGGAACATGTATATGCGCAAGAACACACCGACGGAAGTCAGTGACGAGGGGAAGGCTTGAATCCGGATCCCACATATTTCAATTCCACCGTGATATCCACTCGGAAACGTCAGCCCTCTCTCAAACATTCGGGGAAAAATATATTTGTGTGCATGCATGTGTGCGCGTGTGGGTATTATGACGGTGTTTACTTGTAGGGTCACGACAAAATAAACATGAAGGTAGTGTGGGTGGGCTGAGGGGTGGGACGAGGCGGGGTGGGGGCGGGGTTGGGAGGTCCTATCCATATGCCTCTAGCGGGACTTGCAGTGGTTTTAGGCTATACGGTCAGGATATAAACCTGCTTCTGTTGGCTCACTTTTATACTAACTTTATAGGCACAGCAACTTCGCTTCATATTGTTTCTAGTATATAAATCACGTGTTATCATGCTATCAGTAAAGAGAAATTAATGTGGTATATTCTTATCGCTGAGTATAACGTACCATTAATTAAACCACTGGTACAATAACGAAATACAATTTAAAAAAAGTTAATGTTCATGTTTTCAGCTGACATTTAATAAATACATAAAGGTACCGTCTTTAACTTTCGATAATTACTCAATATTATTGTTTTTCTTTCTTTATAAATGTCGACCATATCTGTTGTTTGCTTATGCAGGGATCTGCAGAGGCGGCAGCATGAAGTTTGAACAATCCCCCAAGCTTAAAGTCTGCCTTGGAGGTTAGTTTGTGTATTTTGTATATGTTTAATTTAAAGTACATTAATTAAATCATTCAGCAAATTAACAGTGAAGCCAAATTAGAAACACTTGCGATGTGTGTAACATTAGCCACAGTGTTGCTCGAAATAGTTTAACAGTCACTGTCTGTGTTTCATTCCACGGAAAATAAAAACCCATCGTCGGTAGGTCCTAAAACAATCTATCACAATTTCTATAATTGGTCATACACCACTATTGCATTTCAATAAGAGACTGTTGATCTACAATCTCTGTTCCTATATCCGAACGGATGAAAAAAAACTTTTTTTAAATAACAATGTTAGAGGCACCCAAAAATGACCAGAAAACGGTGAGTAATGTGATGCTTTCAGCCTCTAATACTTCGCTGAAGTTGGTACCCACCGAATGGCACTATACCTTCCAATTGTATCCATACAAATGCAAATTTCAGTCAAAATATGATGAATGAACATGTTTTATGATGAAAATATAATAGTTTCATGTTTTATGGGGCTTAAAACCGATTTTTTATGGTTAATTTATTCCAATCAGAATCTACTTTACACTCTGAGTATATGCCCTAATAGACCCTATACTTGTTTCAACCAATCAGAAGGCCCTAATCAATAGTGGTAGCTGACCTACTACAGAAAACTAGTAGCTGCACACTCAACGTCATCTGCTATAAGATAAATATTTTAGCCTCCTGGCCAATCACTGATCTTATTGTTACAGGTAGATCGAGCTATAAATAGATGCCAAACATTTAGGGATAACGAATTTTGTATAGTAACATTTTTTAATTCTGAACATATATTAGTAGTTGTATAGAATATTGTTTCATTTATTTACATGTCAAATTTTATGACGAGTATTGTTTCCTTTATTATAATGCCTTTTTTTTATTATTATTATTTAAAACTGCTAATTGCTAACTGCTTAACTGCAGGTGCTAGGGGTGTAGAGGTGATGCAAACTATATTACCTCTCATGAACAGACTCAATAAAACCGAGTATATTGCTTTTCTCTCTCGTTTGTGTATGTTGTTTCCAAGGGATCCCCTTTTCAGTATTTATTGACATTCACACTAGCGTTTGTTTAGTGATGTGTGGCGGCTGTAAAACGTTGCCCTGCATACACATCGGTAGTGTAATTACGTATGGTCCTTTGAGATCATCAAGCCCAATCTGTATGGCTTTAAAGCAGAATATTTCTTAAGCCAGTGTATTAAAATTCACACTAGCGTTTGCTTAGACTAGTGTGGCAACAAGCTCACTCGTTGTGGCTTTAACGTACAATACCGCTTAAACCAGTACTAGGGGGCGTGAGCGGTGTTGCAAACTAAATTACCCCTCATGAACAGACTCAGTAAAACCGAGTCTGCTACTTTTCTCTGTTGTTTGTGTTTGTGGTTTCCGACGGATCCCATTTTCAGTATTTATTATTAATTAGAAAAATGTGATTAAACCTCTCTGAGTATCATAATGATCAGAAAATTGTTTCTGGGACCATTTTCAGCTTTACGGTTATTATAGGTCGGTGGAGGACGACAGGGGCGTAACTAGACCTTTTTGATGTGCAGGCCCGACTATATCTAGTGGGGTCCGGGCATTCTTCCCCGGAAAATATTGAAAACGTAGGACGTCTCTGGTGCGTTTCGGCGTATATTTAGATATAAATTTAAGCAAAATCACACTTAACAAATGCATATACTATTATTTCATTAGTATATGTTTTAACCATGCATGTGAAAAGTATGTGTAGGTCCGGGCCTTTTGACCTAATAGGTAGCTACTGGACGAGTACATGTACAAAACCCACTCTCTTCTGTGTCATTGTTACAATATATATCATCTTCAGGCGGGGAGTTCCCGCTTACTGCAGGTCGGGTGTAGCACGGGTACATGTATACACTACCCACTATCTTCTGCACCATTGTTATAATATATCATCATCAGGTGGTCCCCGTGTGGTTGCCGGGGTAGAATACAACCCCCCCCCCCCCCCCCCCCCCCCCCTTTCATGTTCATTTTGTCATTATTTTATCATGCTCATTCAAGGTTTTCTTCATGACGCCGCATATGCAAATGTGGAAACGTGGCTCGTAAATGGAGTGTCTACAATAGAATTTGCAGCAACTCTGCAGTTCTGCAGGTTAGAAGGTTCTAGGTCCATTCTCCATATTTTATCTAGATGTAAATGGAGGATGAGCCTGGCATGTTCATCCCTGTTTGGCGCCATATAATCTTTCTTGTGTTGGTGCGCCGTAAAACTCCAATTCAGTTCAATTCAATCATCAGGTGAAAAGCGTTCCTGCTTACTGCAGGTCGGGTACATGTATACACCACCCACTATCTTCTGCACCATTGTTACAATATATATCATCTTCAGGCGGGGAGTTCCCGCTTACTGCAGGTCGGGTGGAGCACGGTTACATATATATACAACTCACTCCCTTCTGTGTCATTGTTATAATATATATCATCATCAGGTGGAGTGTTCCCGCTTACTGCAGGTCGGGTGGAGCACGGGTACATATATATACAACCCACTCCCTTCTGTGTCATTGTTATAATATATATCATCATCAGGTGGAGCGTTCCTGCTTACTGCAGGTCGGGTGGAGCACGGGTACTTATATATACAACCCACTCCCTTCTGTGTCATTGTTATAATATATATCATCATCAGGTGGAGTGTTCCCGCTTACTGCAGGTCGGGTGGAGCACGGGTACATATATATACAACCCACTCCCTTCTGTGTCATTGTTATAATATTATATCATCATCAGGTGGAGTGTTCCCGCTTACTGCAGGTCGGGTGGAGCACGGTTACATATATATATACAACCCACTCCCTTCTGTGTCATTGTTATAATATTATATCATCATCAGTTGGAGCGTTCCCGCTTGCTGCAGGTCGGGTGGAGCACTGGTACATAGATATACAACCCACTCTCTTCTGTGTCATTGTTATAATATAAATCATGATCAGTTTAGAGTGTTCCCGCTTACTGCAGGTAGGGTGTAGCACGGGAACATGTATACACCACCCACTATCTTCTGTGTCATTGTTATAATATATATCATCAACAGGTGGAGTGTTCCCGCTTGCTGCAGGTCGGGTGGAGCACGGGTACAAATATATACAACCCACTATCTTCTGTATCATTGTTATAATATAAATCATCATCAGTTGGAGCGTTCCCGCTTATTGCAGGTTGGGTGGAGCACGGGTACATATATATACAACCCACTATCTTCTGTGTCAGTGTTATAATATATATCATCATCAAGTGGAACGTTCCCGCTTACTGCAGGTCGGGTGGAGCACGGGAACATGTATACACCAGCCACACTCTTCTGTGTCATTGATATAATATATATCATCATCAGGTGGAGCGTTTCCGCTTACTGTAGGTTGGGTGGAGCACGGGTACATATATATACAACCCACTCTCTTCTGTGTCATTGTTATAATATAAATCATCATCAGTTGGAGCGTTCCCGCTTATTGCAGGTTGGGTGGAGCACGGGAACACTCTCTTCTGTGTCATTGTTATAATATATATCATCATCAGGTGGAGCGTTCCCGCTTACTGCAGGTCGGGTGGAGCACGGGAACACTCTCTTCTGTGTCATTGTTATAATATATATCATCATCAAGTGGAGCGTTCCCGCTTACTGCAGGTCGGGTGGAGCACGGCCACACTCTTCTGTGTCATTGATATAATATATATCATCATCAGGTGGAGCGTTCCCGCTTACTGTAGGTTGGGTGGAGCACGGGTACATATATATACAACCCACTATCTTCTGTGTCAGTGTTATAATATATATCATCATCAAGTGGAACGTTCATGCTTATTGCAGGTCGGGTGGAGCACGGGAACATGTATACACCAGCCACACTCTTCTGTGTCATTGATATAATATATATCATCATCAGGTGGAGCGTTCCCGCTTACTGTAGGTTGGGTGGAGCACGGGTACATATATATACAACCCACTCTCTTCTGTGTCATTGTTATAATATATATCATCATCAAGTGGAGCGTTCCCGCTTACTGCAGGTCGGGTGGAGCACGGCCACACTCTTCTGTGTCATTGTTATAATATATATCATCATCAGATGGAGCGTTCCCGCTTACTGTAGGTTGGGTGGAGCACGGGTACATATATATACAACCCACTATCTTCTGTGTCAGTGTTATAATATATATCATCAGCAAGTGGAACGTTCCCGCTTACTGCAGGTCGGGTGGAGCACGGGAACATGTATACACCTCCCACTAGCTTCTGTGTCATTGTTATAATATATATCATCTTCAGGCAGGGCATCCCCGTTTACTGTGGGTTGGGTGGAACTTGGGAACATGTATATACAGCCCACTATCGTTTGTGTCATTGTTATAATATATATTATCGTCATGTCATAGGATAACATATTAATGTGTATGGTTATATATATTAAGATGTATTATCTCTTATATATTCCCCCATATGCCCTATACTAATGTAATAATTCGTAAGTGCATGGAATAATTGTAATAATAAGCCTAGTAGTTGGATTGTGTAGCTTTAACTTATCAGGTTGACCAATCAAACCTGTTCACATATTATACCTGTGCACGTGCATGTAATGCATTCACTATCCCTTCGTTATGCTAACTACTCGTAAGTGTTGACCAATATATTTATCGGATTTCGAATCATTCAAGGCCATGATTTGATGTTTGATACATCTAGGTCATCGACTACTTCTACTTTGCAAGAAATAAATATTGTATGTATTTATTTACAGGTAACTTATTATTACATCTTATTCTCGATATCTTGTTTAACGTCTGTGTATGTTTATGTGGACGGACGAACGAACGAACGAACGAACGAACGAACGGACGGACGGACGGACTCTTCGACTACTGTACTTCGACTTGGGGGGCATAAACAAAATAATAAAGATAAGATAATAATCATGTTATAAAAACTATCAAACACGTATATGCTAAAGCACATGTTCTTGCAATCCCTGAACGTTAATTCTTAATTAGAAAGTCACTTAATTTGTATGCCCCCACTGGGAGGCATATAGTAATCGTCTGTGCGTCCGTCCGTCCGAAATCGTGTCTCAGCCATTCCTCAGAAGCTGAAAATAATTTTGTCAAACTGCACACAATGTGAAGGTGTGTCGCGCGCAAGAATCATGACCGTATCTCAAAGGTCAAGGTCACACTTGGAGGCCAAATGTCAAAAAATCGTCAAAAAAGTCATGTCTCAGCTATTACTTGGAAAGTACTGACGGGAGTTTCGTCAAACTTTTCGTCAGACTTCACACAACTCTTTATCACATTCAGAAGGTGTGTCGCGCATAAGAATCATGTCCATGTCTCAATGGTCAAGGTCACACTTGGAGGTCAAAGGTCAAAATATCGTGAAAAAATGTATGTCTCAGCCATACTTGGAAACTACTGAAGTGAGTTGCGTCTAAAGCGCTCGAGCCTCATAACGCTATCTCGGGCTAATATCCCAAAGACGCCCACCTTCCCCAGTTAATAACCTCTAAATCTGACCCGGATACCCCTGATTGATTGATTTTCTTGCATATCATTGACATTGTGGATAAACCCATGAAGATAAGAATCCATCATGAGTATCCATGTGAGGAGATAGGGTCAGAATTGTAACTAGGGACGAGGCTCTGCCGAGTTCCTGGTTGCAGTTCTGCTCCCGGGGGTGAGATTTATCTATCTCACATGGATAAATCCATGATGATGAATTATTTTTCTTGCATATCTTTGACATGTCAGGCTCGTACCTGCGCGTACCTGCGCGTACCTGCCTATACGCAGATACGCAGCTGCGTTATGAAAATCTGAGAAGCAAAACTTTTATTATCGTACTCTATACATTATTTGAACATAGGCTAGCTGACATATAGAGCTTGAACATAGGCTGACCTTAAAATATACCATTTTGTGCATCCGCCTAGAAATATCCATAACCTTAAACTAAAAACAAATAACATCCCTATAATCCTCTCAGTCTTATCAAGGGCTGTCCAAAATTTGAAATTGATTTCATTTTGACTCAAATTTGACCAAACACAGAGAGGTGTCTCCCAGCAATTCTATAAATGTACATGTGTTACTTAGCATGCTTAGATCATGCTTGAAAAATGAGGTGCCAGGTAGGTAATGAGGTGCCAGGTAGGTAATGAGGTGCCATGTAGGTAAACAGATGTGTGTATACAATCAATAGTATAGTGCTTGACTATGCATACATTGCATTATTATGTCATGATAATGTAAACCTTCAGGAACCTCTATACTTTGTGTATTAAATGGTCACCCCATTATGGTCATTGGAAATTGATTTTGAGGATGTGTTCATGTACAATATTGGTAAAGTTTTAAGTGATTGGTATACAAATTAAAAAACGGATTTTCAACTGCCCTAGATAATACCTTGAAGATTACATTGCTATTGATAATATTTAATTTGCTTCTCTGAATGCAGGAAAATGGGAGTTTTTCAATTTAAAATAATTACTAAACTACTGCATTTTTTTTTCTTTCTCTATATATGCTATATATATATATATATATATATAATAGATAATGAAAATACTTGATTTAATGCCGTAACGTGTGCTTAAAATGCATATTGCATCAAAATTGTTTTCATTGTCACAGGTTGGATATCTCCAGTTCAAATTGCTAAGCCCCGTGTGGTTCCCGGGTGCCCCCGTTTGGTCACGGGGCAAAGAATAGGGCCACTGCAGATCCCTTTGGCGGGGTAAAATCCTCCCAAATTCATGTTCATTTTATCATTTTTTGTTCATGTTCATTAAAGGTTTTCATCATGATCCCTGCATTGTTTCAGGTGCTATCTCGCTCGCATCAAAAGAGCAGTGGCAGAAAAACAATAAACGTGGCTCCAGCGTAAATGGAGTTTCTACGATAGAATTTGCAGCAACTCTGCAGTTCAGGGTGAGAAGGTTCTAGGCCCATTTTCCATATTTTATCTCGATGTACATGGAAGATGAGCCTGGTATGTTCGTGCCTGTTAGGCGCCATATAACCTTTTCATGTGTTGGTGCGCCTTAAAACCCCAATTCAGTTCAATTCAAATTGCTGAAGAAGTGAATATAGATCAGTATCATCGTGTTGTACTGAACAGTTATCGCCCCTTTGTATAGTTGCAAAATGGACGACAGCGACTCTGATGCTGTCGAGCACCGCACAATTCCGAGCCATTTACTTGTACAGAAACAAATGCACGACTTGATTGCCATTCAGAGAGCTAGAGTTGCGAGATTAGAGCAAGATGTATGTGCTTTTTTATTGATTCGTAATTGATTTCAGCGGATAAAATTGTTAATTGCATGTCACAACTTGTATCAGGTACACTATTCCGTATTCGGACCGGGACTGTTTCGAACCGACTTATTAGTGTTATTTATAATCGGTCAGTCACTCAATATAAAGTATAACATGAGTATGTTATTCTGAGTGAGACCTTGAGCTATGAATAATTTCTGATTAAGACAAGTAAACATCCTATAAGGACGAGTGCCATTCGTCCGAGTATACAGTAAAATATATTTCGTCCCCAGATGTGTTCATTTAGAGGCCAGTTTCCGTCCAACCCCAGTTTCAGTCATTCTCATTTAAAAACTGTTTTTACACTGCAAATTAATTACGAGGTTTTACTTATTGACAGACGTTTAGCACTAAAGATTGGAAACAGAAAAAAACAACCAAAAAGGAAATAAGCAGTACAAAACAAAAGGTATTTCTCTGAAAATTGTGTTTGCTTTCTTATATGGCATTTGGGATGCGCGCGCATACTTATTTCAAAATATAACACTGTTATGACATCCTCATTTTATCACACTTCAGCGGATGCAGTTAAATATACCGTGATAATATATTTTAACCAAAGAGAAGCAACTCGTACAACCTAATAGTCTATATCTGTTCGATTTACGCAGACTTACGGATCGTTATAGTGTAAATTGGTGTTGTGGATCAAATTACATTGACGTTTAACCAGGTGCATTGTTAGGTAGCGATCGAGGTGAATGATGGAACAATGCAAACATACAGTTTTTACAATGAAATTGTTGAATGGACTTGCAAACATGTTTTTAATTAATAAAATTTTACTGTATCATGGCCTTGTTGAAGCTATCACTCGATAAAAAACATGACGAAAACTGTGCTTGTTTATAAAACTGTGCTATTTATAAAAAGGTCACATGCCACTTCGATAATTTATATAAAATAAAATTAGTTGGTGGCAAATTTCGAGGAAGCGGTAACCTAATAGGAAGTAGAGTAAACATTGTCAGGATACATAGATGTCTGAAAAATTAGTTTATGTTTACATAAGTGACGGAAAGTGGCCCCCGACCAGTATATATGCTCATTTTCACAAGTGTTGTCTCCTGGATACTCGTGTTTATTTCTGTTTTGAACATTATTTAAAGTACATTTAACCGATTATCGATTTTAGACTTTCTGAAGTTTCATAATCGATCAACAGAATCGGATGCCTAAGTATTATACAATCGATTAATCGGTACATCACTAGTAGGAAGAATAACTGAGTATATTTAGTTGTTGATTAAAACATGTTTATGATTCATGCAAAATCCCTTCAAACACGTTATGTGTATTCATAACTTTCACATGACATCATCAAAAAAAAAAGACCAATCAGTGATCAATACAATAAAAGACCTCCACATTCTGGTAGGGGGTAAACTCGGTGTTTATCGTTTGTGCTCAACTGACTTTTGCCCTTTATAAAACTAGTTTGTAGTGATAATTATATTAAAAGCTTTATTGTTTGTGTACATCTATGTATCTTCTTTTGGTGTTGTCTGATTTTAAAACACCAATATGGATACATTTAATTTAAATCATGGTCTATCATTTTCATTTTTCATATAGAGTTTGAGGCTAAAGTCCGAGTAAACACCTTTATTTTCACCTACTGAATATCTCAACCTACCGGAAGTTGACCGGATTTGAAAGTTATGAATTGGTGAATTAATTCCCTCCTAATTAGGTGAGGGAATTTAGTTTTAACTTTTGTACAAAATAGGTCTTGATCATCTTCGACGCTTGATTGTAAATTTACAAACATCTTCAATGAGCAGCCCTATCCATTATCGACATCAGCCTATTATCGGCATATTCTATCAAACATACCTGTTTTATAATTACAGCATTGTTTATGACATTAAAATAGTTTACACTTATTTGATCACACAATAAAACCAATCCTTTGTATGGTAGTGAAATTTGGGCTTGTTCTATTCAAAAAAGTTTCATACTGATTTTCTATCATATACTTCAAGATTACCATCTGTGTTCCCTTCTGAAAGGCTGCATATCCATTTTTATAAATACATACTAGGTATTAGTAAACGCAGCTCAAACTTTGCAACAATGTCTGATCTAGGCAGACACCCCTTATTAATGAATATTGTTGCCTCCTGAGTCCTCTGTTAAATATTGGCATCGCCTTGAAAATTCACTCCTGAGTCCTCTATTAAATATTGGCATCGCCTTGAAAATTCACCAACATCATTGTTATTTAATGCATATATGTATTCTAAATATCTACATAACACGGGATATTACACATGGTACTCTTCTGTATTATCAATTCTTGATTTGTCTAATTTACCTGTGGAAAAGAGCCAGCTTATTCAATATAAACCAAATAGGTCAAAGGGTTTTCTTAAAATATCTCTCTCAATTATATACTAGTGTGTAGTCTAAGGAAAGAGATATAGACTTTTACTAAATGGAGGTAAATTGCGGAAATAATTTATGTATTTGGCCTTACTTATACCTGACTTAAGACTTTAACATGAGACGCCTTATTACTAAATTTAGAGTAAGTGCTCACAATCTTAATATATAGACAGGTAGTTATTTCAAACCATTCATGCCTGTTGAACGCAGACTCTGCAAAATGTGTCCAGACGCTAAAACTGAAGATGAAGCATATTTCTTAAAGGGGTTGTTGCACTATTCTGGAACTAGCTTCATTTAAAAGGGCTTTAAAAACCATTGGTAAAAGCTGAAAGAATTATCAAAATATCGTAACAAATACAGGAGATAAGATCCTTTAAAAATTTGCAAAAATTCTCAATCGGAGGCAGCCATCTTGGATTGATGACGTCATCGCGCCTTTTTACCATTTATTGCATATTGATACATATCATTTAAAACAAAGAATATCACTGTAAATACATGTAAATAGTAAAAAGAGCATATACAGTATCAATATTTTACTTTGTATTTATAATTTAATACATTTATTTGCTTAAAACACTATCTATTAACTATTTGCCATTATATGGAAAAAGGCACGATGACGTCATCATTCAAAGATGGCTGCCTCCATTGAAGTCTTTTTGCACATTTTCAAAAGGTCATATCTCCTTTATTTTTTAAGATATTTTGAAAAAAAATCAGCTTTTTCCATGGTTTTTAAACCCTTTTAATGAAGCTAGTTCCAGAATAGTGCAACAACCCCTTTAATTGACTGTAGCTGTTGCTCATTATTTAGAGATATGTTATTCACAAATATTCTTATTGACTGTCCAGTTTTTCAAATCTTAACTGAGGCTACTCAAATGTTTCTCTGGATCATGACCACTGAAAACAGTAATATTGTACATTAGCTGTGCACTTTTCTTGACTCTTTACAGTTGAGATAAACTTTTATGAATGTACATTGCATTTAACTTGTATATTTGTTCTAATCATTATGTATTTGCAAGGAGAGTTTTCTCCATTTAATTGTATGCATTGTCCCTTGTGGACCATTAATTGGAATAAACACATATTCTATAAGAATTGCACATAGTGACAAAAATGTATATGAGGTGTAGTGTCGATAATAAACAGGTCAGAAATGCGTTTTGGTTTATTATTGACATTACTAAAATACAAAATCATTTGTGATAATATTTGTGGGTCCTACATGTTCTAAACTCAGGGGAGAAAAAGTAATGAGTGTGTACAAATAAAAACACACTTCACAAAGCATAATGTAAATCAAAACACAAAGATGGTAAACATAATCAAAATATCTCATTTATAAAACCATTCAATTGCGTACTCTCCTAAATGTGGAAAATTCAACACCTGCTCCTTGTCACTTAGGCCTTTACGTCATACAGTGATAGTCCGAGTCAACTTGCAAAAAAGGCCGCCTGAACATCAATGGGTTTATAATAGACTGACCCATTGTTTTATACACAATTTCCAACCCTACCTAAAATGAAAATGGGCATATCCATATAATTATTGTCTTGTGAATGGTAATACAATTAAATCAATGGATTTAGAAATACAATTAATACAATTAAATCAGTGGATTTAGGAAACAGGATTAAATAAACAAAGACCCGGTCAAGCTAGTGTTTATTTTTTATACATGTTCACTAATATGTTATTTACTACATGGATATTGAGCAACTAACATTCACTCAATTCTGCTCGACAATCTTCAATATCGCGAAACAAACACAAGACCACTTTGCAATACTCGCATGGAAAAAAAACTGATGTAAAATAATCATCTCTATAAATATGATGCACCACTAATTCAGACCAAGTATAAATCAGATGCACCACTAATTCAGACCAAGTATAAATGATGAAACATTTGGGTCTTATTAGTGATTCTTAATTCTCTGGTCATATATTCTGGAAAATACGATAGATGAGATTTTTAAAATAAAAAGTATCATGGTGTCGATAATAGACCGAGAGTGTCGGTAATAGACATGCAACTGTGCTCCATGTAGTCGATGCTTATTGGGTAAATCATATGTTGTTACTTGAAGCGCTATACATGTAGAAATTAACCAATAAGGACCAGTTTTACATTTGCTGTAGGCACTACGGCTGTATTTCAAAAAGAAAGTTGGTGGCTTTGGTTTTTATGTTAAATATATGTCGATCATAGGCAGGTTGCTCTAGTTTGTGTAGAAACAATTTTGAAACCGGAAGCACGTTCTTAAAGGGACACTGTCCGTAACTTTTAGCTTATAAAACACACAATAATTATGTTCGCAAACATTACACACTAAACATTATTGAATATTTACTAATTAAAAGCAAGATTGTTTAACGGAATTCAATCGCGTTACAAAAAAAAGTAAATCCGCTTTGTGCGTTTGAACTCACAGCCCAAACTAAAATTACACTCACAGTAATAATAGTGTACGTGAGCGTAAAGTGGTCGATCACGCTCCCGACTGAGCTAAGCGGGCTATACATATTTCGCAATACATACTGTGGTGAAAACCTAATGCGCTAATGGAAGTCACATGATCTCAGAAAAGGTAAATATTGTGGGTCCCACTTTATTTACATATAATAATTAAAACTTTTTTTTTTCAAACTCACGAATGTATTCCTACATACTTCTAAGGGTCTATCCGCATGTTTTCATGTATACATTTCACTGAATAAAAGTAAGCCAGTTATTTGGTTATGCTCAATATCTGCTTACTTACGGACAGTGTCCCTTTAACGTCACAATTAGTTTGTCAATGGAATGATGAAGTTTTCCCTCTTTCTTTATTGATTAATTTATTGTCTTTCTGCTGTTCTGTATATCTTTGATGGAAGGTGTGTCTGTATCGGTAAAAGTCAAACTTTTTTAGAAGAACTGTTCTAGACGTTTATGTCTTGAAAACAAGCAAGCGTTGCAGATGATCTAGACTTAATTGACAAGCCAAAAAAGAGAGATAAAACAGTTTCTCGCATTTTTTCAGGGCAAACACATACTTTTTCAGAAATATTCCCAAGGGATCCGCGCCTGAACGAGGTTTAAATCTGTACATTGTCTGAATGATTTACATGGTGGATAATTTCAGGTGTCGAGTCAGAATGATACGATAAGGGAGCAGTATGTGACAAGAGAACAGTATGAAACTGATGTTAATACATTACAGGTACTTGTATATTTTATAGTAAATTGATAAAACAGTATACATTTTGTGTCGACTTTTTGATTGATTGAATTGAATTTTATAGTCGCACCAACAGCTAAGGTCATATGGCGACTTTCCAGCTTCCATTGGTGGAGGAAGACCGACTTTTTGAAGAAGAAAACTAGATAGATCAACATAGGGATCAGTTTGTATGTCCTCTTGCATAAATCCGAACTTAATGTTAGCAAAAGGACAAGGTATGATGAGGGTATTGGCCTTTTGTTTCACTTAATGAAAACGGTAGCATGACCTTACACATATTTAAAAGTCAAGGTCACATTCCAAGTCAAATTCTGGGTTCAAAGTTGTTTTTTGTTTTTTTTCCACCAAAAATTAATATTAGCCATAACCTTTTCAGTTTTTCATAATTCATCATCAAACTTTCGATAATGTGTACATTCCATGACAGTAGTCTGACATTTTTTAGATAGAAGTTTTTGATTAGGGCTTATAAGTACAAGAGTTGAATCAGAAGAGTGCTTAGCTAAGAAATAAAATATTTTCAGCGGGTTTATATTGTCCAAGATTAATATCTGGTAGGCGGGACTTGAAGTTCATTGATAACAAGGGCTGCCCCAATAACCAATCAGCATTGAGTATTTTGATAAACCATGTCAGATTGTCAGTTCAAATACACATGCAAATTAAAAGTTATTAAATTTCATACTTTCTTCATTGAAGCAAGTAGTTCTGGCATTGAAAATAACTGAAAAGTATCAGTTATACTTAACTAATAAATTTATTATGGCCTTAAAACATCATTGGAACTATATTAAAGGGAATGTAGTAACACAGCCAAACAAGCTCTATTATTTAGAGTTCTGAAAAACTTGGGAAAAGAATTATCAAAATCGGATGTTGAACCAAAAAGATATGACCATTTGAAGGTTGTTCTAAAAAGGATATTGGAGCCACCATTTTTGAGAACTATGATGACATAGTTCAAAATTACCTATATAGAATCTTGATTTAAAGCAAAGAAAATCACTGCAGATGAATGCAAAATCCTTTACTGGTCACAAATAACTTGTTTTTGTTGAATCAAAATAATTTGATATTGTTCAATGTGTATGTAGTGAACTGTAAATACGGTACAGTGCTGAATCAACGTTATTTAGATTGTATTATGTATAGTTGGGTTAAAATATATTCTTATACATGTATACACAAATAATGCAGACTAATAACAGGGACTGACAATATTAAACAGGTTCTGCTGTTAATAAAGTTCATATAAATCTGAAAGTTTAAACATCATGCACACATTCTAGGGTCTCTTGATACTGTAACCTTTTAATAATGACTTACGTTAATAAATAATGGTATCCTGCATGAATAAAGTACATGTATATCCTTGTTTTATAAGTTAATGTATCACTCCCAAGTCACTTATAAAAACAATATTCAGTAATTATTTAGTATTGTTCCAAATCAATATGCCAAATCTTTCTGTATAAACACACTCATTTCTGTTTGAATATAGAAGCACCAGTTCCATTGGCTAATGAAAGTAACATGACTAACTGTAACACAGCCAGCCTCTAAAGAGTTAATTTATAATCTTTAGATGTGGTCAGAGTAAGATATAGTATATGGGTATCATAGTTTCATTAGTAGTGCTTATTTGTATATAGTAGTGCTTATTTGCATATAGTATTGTCAGGGTTGTTATATTATAGTATATAAATACTATTATAATGTAGAATTTCTATGTATCAAAAGAACAAGATTTAACTACCACAAAAAATTGACTCATATATGACCTAACATGTGCTAAGAATGACGTAAAACACCATTCAAAGTAACTTGTTAGAGTAGAGCACACAATTTCTAAGTTAAAAAATTACCTGTCACGAATCTTAGTCAATTTCACGTTAAATAAAATATTAAATTTCATATGCGTAAAATACATCAATGTCACCACAAATGATTCATTCGAAAAAATAACTAAAATATTTCACTGAAATGATGCTAAAAATGAATGATGCTAAAAAATTAATAAGTTTTTTTCCGAATCAAAAAATTACAACGTTCTTACACCGAAGCACTTTCCGAATGATAAATCGACTAAGTTAGCGTTTGCCGAAGAATTACTCAACGTCCGAATATTGTCCTCGGAAAAAAATCCGAAGTTCGACAAATATGAAAAAAATGTATGGTTTTCTGAATTCGGACTTATTTTCCGAGCATTTTATGCGATTTCCGATATATTTCCAAGGAAATCTTCGGAATTTCGATTCGGACATCGGAAATTCTACAGACGGGCGTGACCTCCAGTTCCTTTATGTAAAAGTGCAATATTTCTTAGAATATAATGTCCCATGAATAACTGTATACTGCCTATTTCAGGAGAGTCTCGCCACTGACTATGTTCCAAGGGAACAGTACAAATTGGCTGTGACTCAACTTGAGGTACATACTATAATTATTTTTTCGATGAAACTTTCTATTTGGAAACTTAGCTCCGCCTAACTCATAAATACACCTTGTCGCCTGTGGTTCTCAGTCTCTCTGCAAAGTAAATTAATGAAATACTAGATCTTTTTGACTGCACCACCGTTTAGTCTGCACCACTGACTAAACGCTAACCTGGTGATCAGAAATTGGCAGAAACATTGCTTGATGTCATAACCAAGGTTTTTGATGATGCTGTGATGGCGTTTTGGTGTCATCAAGTTTGGACATCTCGCACCAATTTATCATACACTCTTTATGAAAATAAACTAGAAGATTCATATTCCTTGAAATTATGTCTTATTATTCCAATTATAATTAATACTATTAATCAAACAATATTATTTAACTGCTGGGATCAGTTATAGAGAAATCCTTCACGAGACAGTAGACATGTTGTTTTTTTCATGAACGAGCATATGGGAGTGAGTGACAAAACAAAACACGACTACCATCGAGGGAATGATTTCCCTATAATCGAACCCAGCAGTTAAATAATCTATTTATTACATTTTAAATCAGTTTATGCATGATTTTAACCGAAATTATTCGCTTTATTGAACATTATCGGTGGATGACGTTGACGTCAGCACCACTTTATTGACATATAACTCAACGTCACAGTAAGTTATTTTTGTGGTCGGAGTTAGTTAATAATATTTAGCAATTATGAATATTCTTTCAAGGTGAAATCCCAACAAAAACGGTTATTAAATACATGGTAACTTTTCTATTTGGTGTTCATTTGTGAACCATAATACTATCAAAGCTGATTTTTATTGCTAATGCATAATTAAAGGTTTGAGTTTACATTAAGTAACATCAGCTTTATAATGCTATGTTTTAACAGGAAGAAAAAATAGAACATGTCCAGACCAAAATCAGATTAAAGGAGGTAACAGAAAAACTGGAGCTTGCATTTGAAGAACTAGACAATCTCAAACAGCAGCTTGAAAAAGAGAGAATGTCACATGACAAAGTGTAAGTTGTATCACCAATCTGTAACCACCATGTAGTATGTGGCCACGTTGTGTCTACACTCTGTAGCCACTGTGTAGTATGAGGCCAAGTTGTATCTACATCCTGTAACCACTGTGTAGTGAGGCCAAGTTGTATCTACACTATGTAGCCACTGTGTAGTATGAGGCCAAGTTGTATCTACACTCTGTAGCCACTGGGTATTATGAGGCCAAGTTGTATCTACACTCTGTAGCCACTGTGTAGTGAGGCCAAGTTGTATCAACACTATGAAGCCACTGTGTAGTATGAGGCCAAGTTGTATCTACACTATGTAGCCACTGTGTAGTGAGGCCAAGTTGTATCAACACTATGTAACCACTGTGTAGTATGAGGCCAAGTTGTATCTACACTATGTAGCCACTGTGTAGTATGAGGCCAAGTTGTATCAACACTATGTAGCCACTGTGTAGTAGGAGGCCAAGTTGTATCTTCACTCTGTAGACACTGTGCAGTATGAGGCCAAGTTGTATCTACACTCAGTAGCCACTGTGCAGTATGAGGCCAATTTGTATCTACACTCTGTAGCCACTGTGTAGTGAGGCCAAGTTGTATCAACACTATGTAGCCACTGTGTAGTAATAGGCCAAGTTGTATCTACACTCTGTAGCCACTGTGTAGTATGAGGCCAAGTTGTATCTACACCCTGTAGCCACCGTGTAGTATGAGGCCAAGTTGTCTCTACACTGTAGCCACTGTGTAGTATGAGGCCAAGTTGTATCTACACTCTGTAGCCACTGTGTAGTATGAGGCCAAGTTGTATCTACATCCTGTAACCACTGTGTAGTGAGGCCAAGTTGTATCTACACTATGTAGCCACTGTGTAGTAGGAGGCCAAGTTGTATCTACACTCTGTAGCCACTGTGTAGTATGAGGCCAAGTTGTATCTACACTCTGTAGCCACTGTGTAGTATGAGGCCAAGTTGTATCTACATCCTGTTACCACTGTGTATTGAGGCCAAGTTGTATCTACTCTATGTAGCCACTGTGTAGTATGAGGCCAAGTTGTATCTACACTCTGTAGCCACTGTGTAGTATGAGGCCAAGTTGTATCTACACTCTGTAGCCACTGTGCAGAATGAGGCCAAGTTGTATCCACACTCTGTAGCCACTGTGTAGTATGAGGCCACGTTGTGTCTACACTCTGTAACCACTGTGTAGTGAGGCCAAGTTGTATCTACACTATGTTGCCACTGTGCAGTATGAGGCCAAGTTGTATCCACACTCTGTAGCCACTGTGTAGTATGAGGCCAAGTTGTATCTACACTCTGTGACCACTGTGTAGTGAGGCCAAGTTATATCTACACTATGTAGCCACAGTGTAGTATGAGGCCAAGTTGTATCAACACTATGTAGCCACTGTGCAGTATGAGGCCAAGTTGTATCCACACTCTGTAGCCACAGTGTAGTATGAGGCCAAGTTGTATCAACACTATGTAGCCACAGTGTAGTATGAGGCCATGTTGTATCTACACTATGTAGCCACAGTGTAGTATGAGGCCAAGTTGTATCAACTCTTTGTAGCCACTGTGTAGTATGAGGCCAAGTTGTATCTACATCCTGTAACCACTGTGTAGTGAGGCCAAGTTGTATCTACACTATGTAGCCACTGTAGTATGACTATGAGGCCAAGTTGTATCTACACTCTGTAGCCACTGTGTAGTATGAGGCCAAGTTGTATCTACACTCTGTAGCCACTGTGTAGTATGAGGCCGAGTTGTATCTACATCATGTAACCACTGTGTAGTGAGGCCAAGTTGTATCTACACTATGTAGCCACTGTGTAGTGAGGCCAAGTTGTATCTACACTCTGTAGCCACTGTGTAGTATGAGGCCAAGTTGTATCTACATCCTGTAACCACTGTGTAGTGAGGCCAAGTTGTATCTACACTATGTAGCCACTGTGTAGTATGAGGCCAAGTTGTATCTACACTGTAGCCACCGTGTAGTATGAGGCCAAGTTGTATCAACACTATGTAGCCACTGTGTAGTATGAGGCCAAGTTGTATCTATACTCTGTAGCCACTGTGTAGTATAAGGCCAAGTTGTATCTACACTCTGTAGCCACTGTGCAGTATGAGGCCAAGTTGTATCTACACTCTGTAGCCACGCCGTAGTATGAGGCCAAGTTGTATCTACACTCTGTAGCCACGCCGTAGTATGAGGCCAAGTTGTATCAACACTATGTAGCCACTGTGTAGTATGAGGCCAAGTTGTATCTATACTCTGTAGCCACTGTGTAGTATAAGGCCAAGTTGTATCTACACTCTGTAGCCACTGTGCAGTATGAGGCCAAGTTGTATCTACACTCTGTAGCCACGCCGTAGTATGAGGCCAAGTTGTATCTACACTCTGTAGCCACGCCGTAGTATGAGGCCAAGTTGTATCTACACTCTGTAGCCACGCCGTAGTATGAGGCCAAGTTGTATCTACACTCTGTAGCCACGCCGTAGTATGAGGCCAAGTTGTATCTACACTATGTAGCCACTGTGCAGTATGAGGCCAAGTTGTATCTACACTCTGTAGCCACTGTGCAGTATGAGGCCAAGTTGTATCTACACTCTGTAGCCACGCCGTAGTATGAGGCCAAGTTGTATCTACACTATGTAGCCACTGTGTAGTATGAGGCCAAGTTGTATCTACACTATGTAGCCATTGTGTAGTATGAGGCCAAATTGTATCTACAGTTTGTAGCCACTGTGTAGTGAGGCCAAGTTGTATCTACACTATGTAGCCACTAGGGGTGCATTCCGCATACTGTACAACACCGGAACAATATAATTACTTCAATCATTAATTGCCAATCTTCAGGGGAGCAACTCATCAAAGACCCGATTATAATGCCGCAGATAATTGTCTGTAATCCGATAATTACATCTACTAAAACCACAGACCTAAAACAAATACAACAGTCGTTGGTTACTGCAATCCATTACGCCGATTATACTAACATTGTGTATTCATGGGAATCAGTGCTTATCATAAGTGTAATCATAAGTGTAACGCGTGATCAGTTACCTGTACCCCGTGGCTAAATCTGGTAAAGGTCACACGACGTGTCGAAGTGCATCCTCAAAAACAGTCGCTACTTGCGGCAACTTCAAAGGACTATAGAAATAGAATAACCCTTTCTACAAATTCCTCACCGTCTGATTGGAGGAAAAAGTAGGGCAAACACTAAAGTGTGTCTATACTGCAGCCGAGGTGCGATCTTGTTTGGCCCAATTACATGATGAATTATCAATCATCAAATGTGTACCAGTAAGCCTGTTTTCACAAGCATTATTAAATAATTGCCATTTCAAAGTAGGGTGATTCTGCCTTTCTACGCCGTCTAAAATATATGTCTTTCAAAATAAAGCAAAAACTTTTAGAACGCCACTTAATGTGACTGTGTGTGTCTAGTACTGTCTTACTGTACTATGCAAAATGAGTTTTTTTTTGTTTCTCATGTTCTTGTTCTAGTCGAAAGCTGTGTGTCTACTGTACTATGCAAAATGTTTCTCATGTTCTTGTTCTAGTCAAAAGCTGTGCATCCTAAAGCATTATAAAATGTTTTAACTGTACTATGTTTTTATTTTATACTTGTCATGTACATATAAGAAGAAATATAGCTTACAAATGCATTCAGAAGATTAAGGAAATATATATTGCGATATACATCGCGATGATTTAATAAATATTGCAATATATCGCGATAATGGTTTCTGATATCGTGACACCCCTAGTAGCCACTGTGTAGTATGAGGCGAAGTTGTATCTACACTATGTAGCCACTGTGTAGTATGAGGCCAAATTGTATCTACAGTATGTAGCCACTGTGTAGTGAGGCCAAGTTGTATCTACACTATGTAGCCACTGTGTAGTATGAGGCCAAATTGTATCTACAGTATGTAGCCACTGTGTAGTGTGGCCAAGTTGTATCTACACTATGTAGCCACTGTCTATTATGAGGCCAAGTTGTATTTACACTCTGTAGCCACTGTGTAGTATGAGGCCAAATTGTATCTACAATATGTAGCCACTGTGTAGTATGAGGCCTAATGGGATCTACACTATGTAACCACTGTGTAGTATGAGGCCAAGTTGTAACTACACTCTGTAGCCACTGTGTAGTATGAGGCCAAGTTGTATCTTCACTCTGTAGACACTGTGAAGATCAGCAGAGCTTATGCCATGGTGCGGTGTCCGTCGTCCGTCTGTCATTCGGTCTGTCCGTCCGTAAACCATTTTTTGCGGCAACTGCTCCTCTGAAACTTCTGGATGGATTTTCATGAAACTTTACAGGAATGTTGCCCATGATGTCTAGTTGATCCTAGCAAAATTTCAGGTCAGCCTGAAATTCAAGATGTCCGCTTCGGCTAAAAATAGATTTTTAAACTATATGGGATATTGGGACTTTTCCTAAAATGATCAGCATGACATGATGTTGGTCCTTGTTGGAAATATTTTTGATTCAGCTTTAAACATGACTGCCAGCAGCCATCTTTGTTTACATAGAGTTATACAGCAAAAACTTGTAGCGACTACTCCTCTGAAACTACTTGACAGATTTTCATGAAACTTCACAGGAATGCTGATCTAGCTATGAAAACCTATCAGTAGAGCTTAAAGGTCATTGGCCTCTTGTTAATAATTGTCCATTTCATTTGCATCCATTTTTGCGCACAATATGACATAATTATGTGTTGCTATGCCATAAAACACCATTCATTCTAAACAGTAAGTTAAATTGAAATTGTGGCATCCAAAATATTGACATGTTCTTACTAGTGGATATTATTTAAAATATTTAAAAAAAAAATGAATAGTTGATCAATTATATTTTATTTGAATTATAATTTAATTGTTATATAATATCCTTATTTACAGGTGTGGTTCTTTGAAAAGTAAGAAGATGCAAGAAGTTTCTAAAACCATGCAACTTCAGTCAAAATGTTCAGGTGAGGTTCTTTGGGTTGGGTTGAGGAGTTACATGAAATCTCCCAGCACCCACCTCCTTTTGCCCATCTTTGCCTACAGCCACATCTTTATATCTGACCTCATAAAATATCCCTCGTATTCCATTTCTCTGTTTCTCTTTTTAGCTCACTCTGTAGCCAATGGCTCAAAGGCTCAGAATGAGATATTGCGAATGCTTTTTGTCCGTCCATTGTTGTCTGTTAACATTGCTTAAAACAACTTCTCATAATATTGACCAAACTTCACTTGATTAATCCTGAGGTCAGTGACTTTCCAGTTTGTTAAAATAATGACTGCCATTACCATATAGGTTGAAAACTTTAACAATCTGCTTCTCTAGAATCACTTAACCTATTTAACAGTTTTTCTTTCTTAATGATCGCCAACCCCTAGATTGTCGAGTTTGTTCAAATGAAGTCCTCGGGTTAAAAAATAGCTATGCCCTGGGGTCCCAAGTTTGTATATACAGATTTTGCATGTTTTGCATATCTTCTTCTCTGAAACCACATGGCACAGACCTGTCATATATTGCATATAGAACTAGCTTATTATCTTTTACCAGGTTTGTTCAAATGATGACCCTGGGGTCAAATCTGGCCCCTACACGGGGTTCACAGTTGTACATTGAGTTAAATATAGGAATATATTTTTAAAAATCTTCTACTCAAATCACAAGGTATAGAGCTCTCATATATTGCTTGTAGTATCAGCTTATGGTCCTCTACCAAGCTTGTTCAAATGGTGACCCTGGAGTCATAATTAACCCCAGCCCAGGGAGTCACAGTTTACATGGACTTATATATAGGCAAAAACTTAATCTTCTCTGAAAGGTATAAAACTCTCACAAATTGCATTGTTTATGATCCTCTACAAAGTTCTTTAACCAGGTTTTCCATTGGAAAACTCTGTTTATTAGATTGGCGAATGTCGTTTGGCGGGTGGGCTGGTAGTCAGCCAAGACGGGCAACGTTAGACCCCTCAAAAACTTCAGTTAGGAATAAGACATTGAAACGTAACTTGCTGCTTATGTAGCTTATATGGAAAGGAAGCTTGGGATTGCATTCGAGGTCACTGGGTCAAGGTCACCATTATTAAAAATAGAAACATGGTTTCCACTCTAACCTTAGGTAGGCATGAGATATTGGAACGAAACTTGCTGTGTGTAGGTAGCTTATATGATAAGAAAGCTTGGAAATGCATTTGAGGTCACTGATGTCAAGGTCTAGATCACTGCTACTGAAAAAGTAATTTTTTTTCACTCTATAATTTTAGTTAGGAATAAGATAGATATTGGAACAACACTTGGTGTGTTTATAGCTTATATAGAGTATTTGATCAAAGTCACTGATATTATAAATTGAAACATGGTTTCCAGGCAATAACTTCAGTTAAGAATAAGATATTGGAACAAAACTTAGTGTGTAGGTGGCTTATATGGAAATGAAGTTTTGGATTGCATTTAAGGTCACTGGGGTTAAGGTGAACTGTTCCATTTGTAGGGATTATCAAACTTGTAATTCTAAATTCTCAAAGTCACAATCGGATTTCAAGGTTGTATGTTTGACAGTGCCCTGTGTGTTTTATCATTACGTAGTATGCATTATGAAATAATTGTGTATTTCGTCTTAGATTTGTTGATTTTATTTAATGATCATTCAGGGTCTCATTTTAAGTTTGATGTCTTGTTCAATCCGTAACTACTGAATGATGTAAAATATGGCATGAATTTGCTTTTGTGTGAACATTCTCACTTCAAGGTCAAAGTACATTTTAAGTTCCTATACTTGATTACACCTTGTCTGGCCTGTTACTATTCAGCTACATGATATGGAAATTCGTAGGTCACACATCAAGGTGGCAGTTCAAGGTCAAGGTCATGTATTTATAATGCCTTGGTGCCGAGCCATGTCACAATAATATTGGATTGAAACTTTGTGGGAGTATACACCACCACATGACACTGTGAAGGGTCTCAGTTTTGTGGTCTAAACTAAGGTCCTAAATTACTTCAATATGTAATATAAGTAATTAATACTGAATGGTCTATAACACAATACTTGAAGTAAATATATTCTCAAGCTGAAACTAGAGGTCAAGCTGAAGGTCAGGCTCAAGGTCAAGCTTGCTAATACAGGTCGCCTATTAGGTTTCCTTCAGCTCTTGTTTCCAATGTTACTGTTGATGCATAACACGTTTATATTTTTATTACTTATAGTACATGTATTTAAAACTAAAATCAAATAATGATTCCACAGAAATGGCAAGACAGT